>VMDR010027393.1:0-13588 GCA_007922815.1 Macrotus californicus | reverse complement strand
GAAGATAGACAGGGGGAGGTTAAGAATAGTATAGGAAATGTAGAAGCCAAAGAACTCATATATATGACCCATGGACATGAACTAAAGAGGGGGAGTGTGTGTGGGGGGAAGATGGGACAACTGTAATAGCATAATCAATAAAATATATTTTTAAAATATAAATAAAAAAATAAAAGAATAAATGCACAAATTTTTATAAATAAAAAAATAAAAAAAGGTGAGGTGATTAAGAAGTACAAATAGGTAGTTACAGAATAGCCATGGTGATGTAAAGTACAGTACAGGAAAAGGAGTAGCCAAATAACATTTATACACATGACCCATGGACATGAACAATGATGGGGGGATTGCCTGAGGGAGTGGGGCGTGCTGGGTAGGAGTAGGGTAAAGGGTGAAAATCAGGACAACTGTAATAGCATGATCAATAAAATATAATTTAAAAAAGAAAAAGAAAACACTCTATTACCTTCAACCACTCATTTGAAATAATGTAAGCTTTGAATATCATACACATAAGATGTATATTTTGAGAACAATTAAGTCTTTTGAAATTTTTTTTTCTTTTAGTAAAGAAAAGGGAGAAGAGAAAGAGCATGGGAAAGTTGTTACAAATTTTTTAGCTACTTTGACCTCTTTTACACATTAATGCTAAACTGGAAAATGTGGGCTAGGGCCAGCTCATGAGAAGCATTCCTTTGCCTTTGCCTGTTATGACCCAACACTAAGGTATCCACAGAAACACTTTTGGTGTTTGGCAGCACTTTATCTTTTCCAAGAAAAAGAATATGAGCCTCTGCCTAAACTTACTAGACTATGAATGATTTTTACATATCAAATTCCCATTGGAAACTATGAAACCCCTAAGGCCTCATGCAAGTAATATTGTGATACTGGACCTGCCTTCAGCTTTCCCAGGATGATTAAAATTATAATCAGACCTCTTTTTAAGAGTTTCTATTAATCCACCGCAGGTATACTGTTAAATTTTAAAACTTGTCACAGGTTTCTCCACAATTTTTTAAAACTCTTACCTAAGGATATGCGTATTGCTTTTAGAGAGAGGAAGGAAGTGAGAGAGAAAGAAATGTCAGTGTGAGAGAGAAACATCGATTGGTTGCCTCCCACATGTGCCCTGACCAGCAATCAAACATGCAATCCAGGTATGCGCCCTACCTGGGGATCACACCTGCAACCTTTTGGTGTACTGGACAATGCTCCAACCAACTGAGCCACTTTGCTAGGGCTCTTCACAATTTTTTAAAAATTATATTAGCAGCAAAGCCCTTCTTCACCATTACTTGTCATTCACTGTCTTTGTAAAAATAATTAGCTTTATAAATAATTCAGTTCTGTCTATTATTTTCATAAATGAATGCAAGATCTCCATGAAGCCTATTTGTATTATTTTTTAAGTGAAACAGTTGCTTAGATAATACATACAGAGAAGAATAACTTCCTCATTGAATTAATTCAATGCAAAGATCAAGAACTGAAAGAAATGATAAAAGATGTTTCCTGCTTGATTATTTTTGTACTCAGGCTGCTTCCTTCTCAATAATTAAAAAACTAAAATATTTAAATCTGCTCTTTCTTTTTAATAGCACACAGTCTAAAGGTTTTTCCTTTTCTTTTTTTCTTTCTTCCTTCCCTTTATTCCCTATTTTCAGTCATGAGATAACTCCCAGCCATAATATACAATCACATTTTTAATAAGCCTGCATTAAATTCACTCTTAAAATTATTTACTCCTACAGGAAGTCTTACTGATATCCCAAAGTCGACACTGAATGTATTTTGTTCTGAGTTCTGATATTCTAAAGTTCTTTCTAGTGGGATGATGAAATATAGCCCTTAATCATTTCTTTGCATGAAATTTTAAATCATTTCATACCAAGAAAGGTAGTGTATTAGCTTTTTATTGCTGTCATAACATCAATATTGTTTAGTGGCTTAAACAATATACATTTATTACCTTATATTATCTATAGGCCAGAATTTTGACACAGATTTCACTGGCTAAAATCAAGATGTCTGTAGTGCTATGTTCTTTTCAGGAGGCTGTAGAGAGGTACCTGCTTCCTTGCCTTTCCTAGTTTCTAGAGGCTGCCTGCATTCCTTGTCTTGTGGCCTTTCCCTCCCTCTTCAAAGGCAGGAAAATTGGCAATGTTAATATCTACCCTCAAAATTATAACTTTAATAAGTTACAATAATAGCTATATTAGCAGTATAAACAAAGTACTTTGGGGAGCAAAGAAATGACAGCAATTATTTAACATTTAAGGAATTAGGAAAATCTCCCCTCTGATTCTTTATGTATGCAATATGCTGTTGCCCCCAAAGTGTTCCCCTTCCTATTGGAAACAGCCTTGAAAACTCAACATAAACACTAGTCCTAATAGCCAATCCCTGGCATTTAAGACCATCTTACATTTGCTTAATCAATATTCCCAAAGAGCTATTCTTTCCCAATAATTATTATTTAATGTTGTTGAGTGTGTGCCTTCCACAAGGCCATGTACCCTGCATGGGTTGATCTCATTTGATCACTAGAACCAGAGCAGAGATAGGAAGACTGAGACTAAACACTAGTAAGTCTCTCTGTCGCCCAGCTGGTACGGAACGGAACTAGTGTTTAAATCAGTTGTCTAGATAAGCGTAGCTGTTACAGCACGATCGCACTGCTATTTTCTTGCTGGATTAATTGCCTATCTGTTCTTCTAGAATAAAGAACAAAAGCTGTGAGGGCAAGAATCTGTTATTCCTTGCTCACCATTGTATCTGCAGTGACTAAACTTGTGCCAGAGTAAAAGCAGGATTAGAAGGCATTGCCGGAGGTTGAGATAGAAATGGATTTTGTTATCTGCATGGTGGATTGACTGCTGTTAGGGTGACTAACAGTGAGGAAGCCGACTAGAAGGCAGTTTACAATGATCTCCCAGGTGAGAGGGCATGAGAGCATGAACTAGAACACGGACCAGCAAACGTTTTCTGTAAAGGGCCAGATAGGGGATACTGTAGGCTTTGAAACTACTCAACTCTGCCATTGGAGCACCCAAACAGCCACAGATAATACATAAAGAAATGAACACGGCCATGTTCCAATAAAATTTCTATTAACCAAAGAGTTGCCAGGCTGGCCATGGCAGTCGTTTGCTGACCTCTAGAACATCGGGATGTGAGTGGAAGAGTCTGTGCATCTCATAGTGGTAGCAGCAGAATGAACCAGAGAAACATTTCAAGTGCAAACCTGGCAGGACGTGTTGATGAACTGATGATGAAGCATGGAAGAAGGAAGAGTCAAAGATAACCCTCATTTTCCTGCAATCAGGAAATCAAGGCATCAAGAAAGATAAACTAGTTTCAAGGTGAAGAATGATAATATGAATTCAAAATTCAAAGAAGAAGTTTGAGGTGGAAAACAGCATCCAATACTATCTAACGTGCAGAATAAGAGCGAAAAGAACAATCAATGTATAGAGGGAGACTCCCCCGGCACAGTCTTATAAATCTATTATAGGACTGTATTGTTACCCATCCCTGTTGTTATATTTGGCTACTTAATTCTGTCGTCATTTTTTTTTTACGATTCATAGTTTTTCTCAGTTCTTAAACTGTTTGAGCAATTATAAGCCACATATTCCAGTTCATTTAATTAACTAGAAAAACATTCAAGGAACTACCTTTTAAGGTTTTTGGGAATTCGGTACTCAGAGGAAAAAACTTCCTTTGAATTTTCAACTCACTTACAAATGAAGGAGGAATATAGTTTCTACAGATGAGATCTGGTCCCTGACTTGAGGCTTGCTATCTGGTACAGCAGAAAGAGGCAATTTGTGCACAGAAAAGCATAGCAAAGGATGAATTCCTCTGCTTCATTCAAAGATACCTTTAGAAAGAAAAGAAAAGGTGTGCCTGGGCGAACACTCACTACTTCTGATTTAATAGTTACATCCCTTTCCATTACATAAAGGCACTTTTAGAAATTTTTCTGCCACAAAATCTCATTTAACAGTTAGAAGGTAGGTACAGGTAGACTTTAAGGATGGTATTAATGAACAATACTTGCTATAAGTTATTTTCAAACTAAGATTTTGTGTCAGTATCTAGGTCTCAGAGGAAACACATTTTCTTCTCTAAATTTTTTAAAAGACATTTGAAGAAAACAAGCAGTCTGAGGAGTTTGATCAAACAGCTTCCCTTCTTACAAGATGTAGTGGTGGTCTCGGAGCACACAGAAATAGTGCTTATTAAAGAGAACGAAGAAGCTTTGCCAATAAGTGCCTCACCAAGATTCATAAATTGGCTTGAGAAAGAAGGGATAGAACATCAGAATTTAGCTACTTGTCATTAGTCTTTCTACCTCTGTGAAAACATTCCCTCACATAACTCATGTGAACTCTGAATTGCAAGAAATTACAGAATCTTAGCAGTGCCAATAGGTGAGCAGTGGGAGGAAGCCAGAGCTGGAAGACCAAACTGGGTTGTAGGGCTGTGCTCTCCCTAGGCGGTATTCCAGCTGATGGTGCTCAAGGGGTGAACACAGGCTTATGGGAGACCTCAGCCAAGACCCAGAAGGGACCACATGGGCCTTCAGAAAAGAAAATTGGCAATTTCCGAAACAGGTATCAACTACTATATAGGTAAGAAAATAGGTTGGAGGATGGCCTGGACAGCAGAATGAGCAGCTACCACCACAAAGATGGGCTGGGGAAGGCTGGACATCAGTGGATTAACAGATGCCCAGGATCTACTCTAGACATACCAGCTACTAGATTCAATGACAAAGAGACAAACTTACAACCCTGAACGTTTACCTCTGACCCTGGCAGTTAGGGCTAATGCTGTAGCTAATGTTGAGTCTGTTGTGGTCCCTGGATGGGTTGGTGAAGGCAGAAGCTGGTATCTTCCTCCTCTTCATCTCCACTTGAGCAAACTGTCCAGTCTCTCTATGAACTGAAAGAGTAACCTTTACTACCAAATATTAGTTCTTACTATGTACCAGACACTGTTCTAGTCCCCCTGTAGGCGATATACCTAATTCTCATAACTCTGAGGAATAGTTATATCCATTCTTTTTAATCTGGAAAGTGAAATTAAGAGAAGGTTCAGTGGTTCACTCAAGACGAAGTGGAGCAGGACTAACTAGAATGTTCTTCCTGCCATCCAGAGGCCTAGTTTACTCTGGATTAAAAAAAATTTTTTTAATTTAAATTCAGTGCATGATAGTTACCCCAATAAGACAAACACAATAATAATGTCATGAACTGGCTCTATAGGAGCTAGGAGAAGAGAGCACTGAGATTCTTGGGGAGGTCAAAAAAGGCTTCTCCAAAGGTTACTGTTGATGTCAGGTCCTAACCTGCAGTGTTTGGTGAGGGAAGGTCTCAAGGCCAGGGGAAGCCTGGCAAGACATTACCATGACAGCTGTCCATAAATAGGGGAACAATGAAATAACTGGGAAGGGAGCTGGACCCTGCAGTCAGGGAAGCCTGAACTGTGTACCAAGTAGAAAGATCAAGGCAATATAGGAAGTGGGCAAGGGAGTTCCCATGAGTAAAGCAAGGGACAGGGCATGGAGTGAGGGAATTCGGATGATCCAGCAAACCAAAGAACACTGAGCAAGTTGACATGTTTCCTTTCTGCAAAGATGTTATTTGCAGGACAGCCATTTTACATGATTCATGTAATGCTCATTAAAAATTGCACACCCACCCAGGCACTAATCTTTGAAGGTGGGCATAAAATCACCTGGCAGTAAATGGAAACAACAGTATTCTGGGTATAACTTGTGCAGATGTGCTCAGCCAAAGAATAATGAAACTTGGTGAAGGCACAGTAAGTTTTGACAGAGCCTTGATTTGTACACGTGGGGCTGTGGACAGGAGTGAAAAGATGGGCATTAACCACATCATGTTGAAAGGCTTTCATGATAACACTATGTAAAACTCAAATGTTTTGTATATATACTTTCAGACAGGGAATGGCATCCTCAGGTTTGTGTTCTAGAAGGCCCAGTATCATGGCCTACTGAGATCAGGGAATACAATGCAGGAAGGATAGTTAGGAGGCCATTGTAAAAACTCGGGCAAGTCTGGGGGTGGAGGGGTTGGTGGGGAAACACAGAATCTATTTAAATGCTTTTTAAAAAAATTTTCTAAAGACTTCCTATTTAATCCTAACAACTGGCCTATTAGCTGTATGACCTTGGGAAATGAATCTCACTGTGTCAGTTTCCTCATCTGTGAAGTTGGATAGTCTTGTGGTACTGCCGTGAAGACTAAATGAGATTTTACATATGAAGTACTTAGAATAATTCCTTGCATATAGTAAGCAACCAATAAATATTAGTTGTTAGCATGTTTAAATTTCACAGTGCTATTTATTACTCTATTTGTGCCATGGTACAAAAGAGGAAATGTATCTCAAAGAGAAGTTAACTAACTTGTCAGTGGCACAAACTCAGCTTATTGATTCCTGATCTTATGCAGCAGAGAACGAGTACCTGGCTTCCATTCAGCACAACTTCAATTTCATCATGATATGTAAGGAACTGTGGATAAGGTGAATGCCATCATCTAAGACGTATCCATTAATGGCTTCAATGGAAGGGCTTCCTGAGCCAAACAAGAATCTTTTTCCTTAGCTAATTCATTGCACTGTTTCTTAGAATCCTTTTACAGCATTGCTATATTCCCTGACATTTAATTTGCAATCCCAGGAAACCAGAAACTCTCACATATGCAGTTGCCTAGGCTTCCAAAGCAGAAACACTCCCTTAACTAGGCAACCGATATTTCTGGCAGAAACCTCAGTCAGTTAACGTGGCAACATGCATTGCAGTGGGTGTTCAGCTATGCTTGCCATGTGTCAGCCAGATTTCTCTGCCCGGAGCTTCTGGGGGTTGATAGTGCCATGAAAACAGGAAAATGAAGGCTGACCCTAATTATGATAAACACAAGGTCTTATGCCCCATTAAAACTATTGCTAGTCTGGTAGTATTGTCTACATGATAACAATCATAACAATGAAGTTGCTCTTTACTGGCTGGCTACTTACTATGTCATAAAAGTAAGCCTCAGAGAGGTTTGGTGATCCTCCCAAAGTAACATAGCTAGTGTATTATTTTTCTATGGCTGCTATAACACATGAACACATACTTAGTCGCACACATACTTAGTAGCAGCTACTAAGTATGTGTTTATGTGTTATAGCAATGTGGTAAAAGCAACACTAATTTTTTTAAAGATTTCATTTAATTATTTTTTAGAGAGAAGGGAAGGGAGAAAGAGAGGAGAGAAACATCAATGTGCGGTTGCCTCTTGTGTGCCCCCTATGGAGGGTGGGGGACCTGGCCCGCAACCCAGGCATGTGCTCTGACTGGGAATGGAACCGGTGACCCTTTGGTTCACAGGCTGGCACTCAATCCACGGAGCCACACCAGCCAGGGCAGCAACATTCACTTATTTTCCTAAAGTTCTGGAGATGAGAATTCCAAAAGTTGCACAATTAAAATCAAGAAGTCAACAGCACTGTTGCATATATTTCCAGGAGCTCGAGGAGCTCGTTTCCTCCATCTTTTCTACCTTTTCGAGGCTGCCCATGTAACTTGGCCTCCTTCCTCAAAGGCAGCACCTTCCTCATTCTGACCTCTGCTTTCATCACATCTTTTTCTCTGACTCTGGCTCTCTGCCTCCTTCTCCTACTTACAAGGACATTTATGATTACATTGGTCCTACCAAGAAAACCCAGGATAATCTCCCCATTGTAAAGTCAGTGGACTAGAAACCAAAATTTCATCTGCAACCTTAAGTCCTTTTGCCAGGTAACCTAACCTACTCCAGGTTCTGGGGGTTAGCGTATGACTCTTCTTGAAAGGCCACTATTTTGCCTATCATAGCAAGGATTGTAACCCAAGTAATTCTGACTCTGAAAGCTGTGTTCTTAACGAGCACACTACACCAAACTACTGCAAAAACATGAGGTCTTTATCTTCAAAAGGCAAGGACTAAGAATGCTTCTCGTGATTCTCACACAGTCTATTCTCCCCTAAAATTAAATGACTAATATTTACATTGTTAATCTGACACTATATGATCTTTTTTGAGCACAACAAAGGCAAAATAGACTGCAAAAAACAGGTTATTATTAAATGTTCTATGGGGTGAACCTACAAATCTATGTGTTAAAGGTGGTGGTGATATCAAAAGTCAAATGCTGTCCTGGCTGGTGTGGCTCAGTGGATTGAGTGCCGGTCTGTGAACCAAAGGGTCGCCAGTTCCATTCCCAGTCAGGGCACACGCCTGGGTTGTGGGCCAAGCCCCCAGTAGGGTGTGTGTGCTAGAGGCAACCACACATTGTTGTTTCTTTCCCTCCCTTTCTGCCTCCATTCCTCTCATTAAAAATAAATAAATAAAATCTTTTAATAAAAGACTCATTAAAAATAAAAGTCAAATGCTGTCTGCTAGGAGCATGATTTCCATTCAATGTTCATTCAAGAAGTACCTACTAAGCACTAACTCAGCACCTGGTCCTGTGAAAGATGAAAGAGCATTCTCTGTACTCAGAGAACACGAATTGCAAAGGAAGAGGGTGACATAGAGGCTACTATAAGACAATGAGTTAAGGACACAGAGGGCCATGAGAGCACACAGGAGAGGCAAACACCCTGGACTGAGAGATCTCTTAGGGGTAAATTGTTTTGGTCCTGGTTTTGGTTCCTCACCTATTAAATGAAGGGGTTGGAATAAATCCAAGGGCACTAACTCTCTGGCCTTTGACATATCTAGCCCACAGATGTGAAATCCACCCAGTGTATTGGCATGCATGGTGGGTTTTTTCAAGTGTTGGCAAAACAGGCCCCATTTTCCCCTTTGACAGTGACTGGCTGAGCTGATATGTGGATGTCCCTTGCCAGGCACTGGTGGTTCTTTCACTTGCTATGATCTCCACTGCATGAAAACCAAGTATTAAAAGCCCTTTCTTTAGGAGTAGGCCATGACCCTCACTGAACTTTAGGATTAGCTGATATCTAATGTACCTCCCAACTTGAATAATTTGGCTCTCTGCTTACTTAAATCCATAAAAAAGTTATTTTACCAATATCAATACTAGCAACTGGAAAAATGGAGATAAATAAGAAATAGTTCTTGGCCTTTGAGGGCAGAACTAAGGAGAGACCAACTATAATAAACCATTGAAACAGTGTGGTATGTGCTAACAAGGAGGGGCATAAAATAACAGAGAAAGTACAGCCTTTTGAGGAGCAGACAGGCTTTATAGCAGAACCTTCCCAGGCAAACAACAAGGGGAGAAGCTCTGCCAGCACACTGCACATATTCAGGTGCACTGTAGGTTCAAAGTAGGTGGTTACTGAATAGGCTGGAATTAGCTGAATTCTGCAATGAGGAAGCTGCACGTACAAAGACAAAGAGGTGAGTGATGAAGACTTTCTATTCTAGGAATCAAAATTATTTAGCGGAGTTGTGCATAGAATCCACTCTGGGAAGAAATGAGATATGAGGCTGGGATGGCAGGGAAAAAATCCAATAACATGAGGCCTTGTGCATCATGCTGATGGCATTTATTTTATTCTGAAGATAATAGGCTACCATGGTAGGGGATTAAGTAGGAAGTGCATGGATAGATCTGTGGGGCTCTTTGAGAGATCATCCTGCCAGGACAGTGGGTAGGCAACTGGAGGGGTACATACCAGAGACAGAGAGATGAGCTGCCAGACCATTATCATAATGCTGGCAAGAGAAGACATGTCAGTTAGGACATCGGTGTTGTGTAAATGCAAGAAAGTCCTATCATTACATGAACCAGTAAGTTTACATATTGATTAATGGGATCAGTCAATCAATATGTAAACTTACTGGTTCATGTAAAGAAAGTAATGAAGGAAGGTGAGTTTCAAATATGACTTAATGGGCTTTCTCCGTAACTATCTGTTTTCTTTTTCCTTGGCTATGTTTCATCCTCTGGCTGGCTTCCCTTATGGTGGTAAATGGATCCAGGTTTTATATCATCGCTACAACATCCCAGAAATCATCCCCTTGCATCTTATTAGCAAAATGGATCATGTACTCTTGATCCAAACTTTTGTCTACAGAATATGGAAACCAAGGTTCCTGAACCCATCACTGGAGTAAGAAATATAGAATTACCATTGGATTTATCAGACCTACCCCAGAAACTGGGAAGTGGATCAGCTTTCACTGAATCAGTCAGGCCATACAGAGGTGGGGTATACATATGAACAAGATTCACATTATTACTAGGAAGGGGAGAGAGGCATTCCGAGGCAGTCATTAAGACCCACCTTGGATGATGATGGCCTAAATAGAAGTGTCATCCATGAAGTAAAGGAGAGGACAGAGAAATGTTAAAGAGAAGAAAGATCACAGCTTAGTCATTGATTGAACATGGAAGGTGAAGAAAGGAATTAAGAAAGGATTGTCAAATTTCTGACAAGGGTAACTGAGATCCCTGGCGAACAAGCATATTTTGAAGTAAAAATAGTAAGTTTACTTTTGAACATGCTAAGTGGCCCTGACTCTTAATTATTCAAGTGATGCACAGAATAATTGCATGGCTGGTTGAGTCTGGATCACAGGGGATGGGACTAGAAATAAATATTAGGGGCATGATGGGAACACAGACAGCATTCACTAGGAACAGGGTTATGTGAGAAAAGCAACTTCTGGACGTGTTATCAAAACACTGTCCTTGAGACACATAATACCTACAAGAGGGCAACTCTCATCTGAGGGATAAAAGAGGTCTTACTAACCTCTGAGAATAGCCTCTTCACCCTCAAAACCACAGGAGTTCCAGCTGAGTGACTGAGAGAGTTGATGAACAGCTTTATCACCTCCCCTTAGTACTCCCTCAAGTGAGCTAAAATGCATTGTAGCTGCCACTGGTATCTGCCCTCTGGGAGTTTACAATGTTAGACAAGTGTTCAGTCTATTTGGGACATGAACTGTGTCTGAAAACATGCCCTCATCATACAAGAGAAGCAAAAGATTCCTAGTGTCCAGAAATATCAGAGGGCTGAATGAAATTTGACTCATTCGTGACAATATGGGGCTTGTCTTGTCAGGATATTAAATATTACAGAGGTAGCTCATCACAGAAGATTAATGAAGTCACCAGAATAATTTAGAAAGCAATTGAGTGACTAATTTTAATTAAAAGTTTGATTGCAACTATTGAAATGAAACCAGAGAAACCGATACTCCTCACCCCTTGAATGGTTTTCCCATTGGAACAACAATTACTATGTCAATCTTTCGTTCATTACTGGGCCTTTTCTAAGATTAAACATTAGATAGTTCTCCAGGAATAGATATTTTTAAACAGATAATATAGGGAAACAGGACTCCAATCAGGAAAACTCCTGGAATCTAGAGACAGGATAGAAAAATGTCATTTTCTGAATATAATGTGAGAATAAGTAGATACCATTAATCCTCCTTGGAAATAATATAAGAAATAAGATATGATTATCTTATTTGACAGGTTTACTTCTTTTCTTCAGTTGACATGGAGACAAGTGAATGCCCCTAAAAAGAAAGAAATACATTTTGAAAGGAACAAATGTAAAAACCGGAAAATGCCTATCATAAAGAAATTTTGTAACTAGATATAAGATGTTGATTAGCATGTGTTTTTAGAAATAAGAAACCAGAGACTAGAAAGCAACATTTTTCAGAACTTATACCCACATGGAGAGATGGAGGGGGAAGAGAGGGAGTGAGAGAGAGAGGGAATAAGAGAGAGACATGACATTATATGAAAAATTTGCATTTTGCTCACCAAACTGTGTTCTAAAATAATGATTGTTCTCTGGGTACCACATGGCCCATACCATCCATATCTAACTGTTTTATTTTGTTCTGATTTTATATTTGTAAAAAATCTTATTTTTAATTTGACTTCCCAAACATAACAGGACTTGGTAAGCAGAAGGTATATTCTTCTAACTAGTCTCTTTTCTCCTGACCATGCCCTATTTCACTCTATTTTCAAATAGCAACTAAGGGGTCATATTAAAACATAAATTGAATTACATAATTCCTCCTCTCGAAACATTTGAATGACTTTGCATTTCATTCCTATTAAAAGCCAAATTCCTTACAGTGGCCTCCAAGATCCTGTAGATCTGGTGCTACCCCTTGGTCTGCACCACCCATTCTTCTCAATTACTTCTCTGAATCATCTCCTTTCCTACCCTTCTCCTCTCATGCTGGCTTTCCTGTCATTCCATAAAATCCCCAGGTATAGTTCTGTACCAGGATATTTGCCCTTTCTGCTTCCTCTGTTGGGATGGTCTATCTCCAAGATCTAAGTGCTTGCTTCCTCATTTTCTTAGGGTCTTTACCTATATTTCATGCTCTCATTGAGGTCTTCCATAATCATCTAATTAAAAATCTGATCCCACATACTACCTATTTTTTTCTATAATACTTATCATCACCTAACGTACTATCTATTCTACTCATATATTTGTTTTCTATTGTCTGACTCCTCACAATATAATCTCCTTGCTGCGTCCCCAGAAGTATACCACTGTCTAATACATAAAAACGTCAACAGCCCTGGCTGGTGTGATTGAGTGCAGGCCTGAGAACCAAAGGGCTGCTGGTTTGATTCCCAGTCAGCGCACACGCCTGGGTTTCGGGCTGGGTCCCCAGTGTGGGGCATGTGAGAGGCAACACATTGATGTTTCTCTCCCTCTCTTTCTCGTTCCCTTCCCCTCTCTCTAAAAATAAATAAGTAAAATATTTTTTAAAATAGGTCAACAAATATTTGTTGAATTGAATTTCACATTACCAGAGGTCAGCCCTGTGGATCAGAGTATTTGCAAGTGGAGAAATAGAAAATCATCAGAGAAACCAATAAGAGTTGGGTCAAGTCCATTTTTGGTCCATGATTGCTATTATTATAATCATTGTCATTTTCTTTCCATGGTCTTGACAATTTTCATAAAATTTGGACAAGATCCCAGTACTTGGGGGATCCAAGTCATGATTTTTTTCAATTCAATATACAGACAGCTTTCCAGAACATCCCTCTCCATATGCCATTTTTTTTCTTTGACACCCTTGGTTCAAATTTTCTATGCTGGTCACACCAAGCATGTTCAGTTGACTCAGCTTCGCCATTCCCCAAGTGCTAGGAAGAATCTCATGAATGGACTAATCTGGAGTCAAATCTGCCAGTATTGCTCTACTTCTAATCCTGGAAATGATCCCGGTCATTGATCAAGTCTCTCAGGATTTAAAAATGGTTCCCTCTGTTTGGCCTCCTTCTTATCTCTAGTCATGAGAAAGACTATCTGACAGTAAACACTGACGGTCTAAAATTAAAATCAGAACATTTCACCACACCTACATTCCAGTTTTTATACTAAAGCCACAAGATTATGTTAGCCTACACTTCACTTTCCTCTCCCCTCATTACCAACTCCATTGCAGACCTCACCTCTTTGCTCATATGCATCTTTACAGAAGCTTTTACTAATACCCTGTGAAGAACCCCCTGCCACCACTGCTACCCTATATAAATACCTTCCTTCTGTTTT
>VMDR010027392.1:0-13593 GCA_007922815.1 Macrotus californicus | reverse complement strand
AATATTCATTTAAGTCACTTGCCCAAGAATGGACTTTATTGCCTATTCAGAACTGCATCTATCTCAGGCCTTTGGCTTTCTCTTTCTCTGTGTATTTCTTTCTTCTATTTCTTCTTTTTTTTCATCTTTTAATATGCCTTGCCAATAAAATAAGAATTTTTAGTGTTTGTGGGGAGCAGAGAGTCAAGAAGATAAAGAATATGGGACATTGGCTGAAGCCTATTTAAAAGTATTTAGGGATGACTCTAGGCACTTAGAGAGGAACAACAAAAAAGATGAGGAGATAGGGATCTGTGTGACCTTCAGTCTCTGAATTTAAAGTCAATGACACTCAGACAGATTGTACCTCAAACTGTAGAAGAGAATATTAAGTCAGCATTGGTGGTCTTGTGTGATGTTCTCTATTATTTTATTAAAGAAAGAAAAAATTAAAGTTTGTAAAGTTTATTTAAGAACACAATTAGCACTTCTATGCACAAAAAAATATATAAGCAGAAAAAGTTAATTAAGCTTTTAGTACTTCCAAATGTGAATGGTTTTCCAGGGCCAGTGTCAAAAAGTGGGCAGAAGCACAGCCTCCGACGCCCTACTGCCTACAACTCCCCACCCTGTGACCTTAAGCAAGTAAGTTAAGCTTTTTCACTTCAGTTTCCTCCTTCATAAAATAAGGATAATAATGTCTGCACCACAGGACTTAACGTTAATTGGGAAATTTGTTAAGAGAATTTATAGAGTGGCCCTGGCTGGTGTGGCTCAGTGCTGGTCTGTGAACCACCGAGTCGCTGGTTCAATTCCCAGTCGGGGCACATACCTGGGTTGCAGGCCAGGACCCCAGTCGGGGGTATGCAAGAGGTGACCACACATTAATGTTTCTCTCCCTCTCTTTCTCCCTCCCTTCCCTTGTCTAAAAATAAATACATAAACTCTTTTTTAAAAAGAATTTATATAGTGCACTGTTATTGTGTTATAAAATATAGTATGTTCAAGGTGTAAATTTCAATCTGCAATCTGGCACTATATCAGAATATTCTAATTTGACCAAAATTTTTATTATTAGAAACATTTAGAGTCTCTATAATATTCTTTACTATTCTAATTAATCATTATTAAGCTTTCCACCTTAATTTCTATCAAAGCCCTAATTTCCTTATTCATTTACCAAAGGAATTTTAATTCTTTTTTTTTTTGCAGTGCCCTAAGATATAACCGTAACAGTCACATATAAGGTACCGGGCGACATAGCACTGCAAGCCCTAAAGCTCATTGATAACAATGGTATGACTCAACACTTACACATACCCCAACGCATCTCAGTAATGAATGATTTGAAGGATAAAAGAGTTCCAAAGAAAGATATAAATGAAGTGGAGGGTTTTTCATTATTATTATCACTACCATTGTTTCTGTGATTGTTGCTTTGGTTTTGCTTTTGTTTGGTTCGTGCCAGGAGCCAAACACTGGATATGCGGCTGACTTTCAGCACCAGGACGTGTGAACAGCACCACTGTGAGTCCTCTAGCCACTCCCTGGTTCCCAGTTAAATTTATGCTTAACCTCTGGCACTTTTCACAGAGGGTCCTTTCAGTCAAAACCAGACAAATTATAGAAAAACAGAGAGCAGAGTAATAAGAACATGTCCTGAATCAATGTATAATAGTCTCAGTGATTTTTCTCCCCCTGGAATGGGAAGTAAATTACATACTGAAAACATGAAGAGCATTCACATACTCGGGCAGTGAGGACAGGTAGGTAAATAAATCCCTTCATCTTTAAATAAAGTCATGATTCAAGAGCCATCGAGCATCAGAAGATTCTCTAACATTGGATAGCTTTTCATTTTTTTAATGCATTTAAGGCATATAATTAGATTTAAAATGTTTGTGTTACCTGGTTGGAATCCTGAAGTCTACGTTATTTCCTAATTTGTAAGCCACTTGCAATGCAGTTGATCCCACTACCCTTTGAATAGCTCTTCTGGATGCTGCTTTATCTACCTGGAACTGAGAAATCAAGTCAAACCCTAGAAAAAGGGAACACAAAATAAAATGTCCACATTGAGATTGGTTTGATTCCTTTTCATTATCTACCCAAATAAAAGAATGTGCCAGATAAGTTTATAGAAAGCATGCATTTTCAATATGATACACTGCTACTCGCCTGGTAAATCATCTTGGCCAATTCTGACTTTTGGACAGAGTTCATCTCCACCATTAGAAATTGAATTGACAGGAAATCCTGCAAAAGAGATCACGTCATCCTACCTCATCTGTTATAGGAATCGTGGGGAATATCTCAATAATAATGAGTTGAGAAATTTTGTAAAGCACTATATTATACCATACCAAAATGTCTTGCTTATAAGTGGTGTATTTGGCTTTAACTCTATGACTCTATGATTATAATTCATTCATTTTGACTCATCCTGGAAGGGAGGCAAGGCACAAAGGTGCTTTAAAAATTTGTGCTGGGAAAATGTTCCTTTTGGGGAAATTAGGAATTTGTTCCTTTTGGAACTCAAGGTGTGCAACATCCTAAGTAGCACCATGTCAGAAGCCTCTGGAAAACTTTTGGTGGTTTGGGCTAGAAAATATTCCTTTAACACCACAGATTTTAGAATTCCTAAGAGAATCCAGAGCCAGCCTTGAGCTGGCTCAATGAGACTGCTGAAGAGGAGAGTTCTTAGGAATCTTTGTCAAACAGAGGAGAGATTCGGTGGAGTCTCAGATTCACTAATCTTAAATAAAATATAGAGAACACATTGAATTTCATAAGCTCATTTTAAGAGATGAAATAATGGTCCCAACTAGACCATTGCTAGTATCCTAAAATGGGGAAGAGTAATGAGAAGAAGAAAATGAAACGGATTAAGTGCTCAATTTGGGAGGAATTCAAGAATGAAACTGGCTGCTCCCTACACAAGCGGAAGGCTGTAGGAAGAACGTTTTTTCGCTACCACAGACAGCCTCTTGTAACTGTACAGCCCTGCGCCCGCTGAGACTCACCTGATGGCAGAGACTTCCTAGACTTCAGAAAAAGCATTCTACAGCTACACAGCTTTGGCTCAGCCATTCCAGGATATCAAACAAACCCCTCTCTACCCCAGATTAATAGCTTCTATCCATCCATCCACCCTTCCAGCATTAGCAATCACCATTGGACCCAGGTAGGAGGCAGTGTGCTCACAGGCACGCAAGCACACAGACTGGCTTTCCTGGCAACTGTGACGGCAGCCGGGACTTCTTTTCTGTACCCAGCACTGACCACAGAAAACCAGCCACACAGTAGACGTGGCCAGAGCAGCGTTGAAGAGAGGATATGAAGGGCTGTGGGTGCTTCACTCAGTCCTCACTCAGCCACAGCTCTGCCTGATGCCTTCTGGGAACAAGTGATATTTCAAAATCTAGAAACTGTGGCCCTTACTTGGGCGACGCTTGACGACAGTCGCAGATGTCCACGGTCCCAAAAAACTGCATACAGAGAAGAAAACTGGAATTTTCCTGAAAGAGAAGAAAAATGACTCAAACAGGAGTCCCTCCACATGGAGACTACTTTAGTATTTTTAAACATGGTAAAAACCGAATTAACGTAGGTGATCAAATCTCAGCATAGTTTTTTTTTTAATTTTGACTTTGAAATCTTATTGAGAGATTCGATGAATTCTCACATTTTCAGCCCCTACTCTAAACCAGTCATTAAGTTGTTGCCTCTGTCTCACTGTCTCCATTGCTACCTATCTCATGGTTTCTCTGCCTTAGTTTTTCTGCCCCTTGATTTCAATGATTGTCTCTCCCTCTTCCTCTGTGTCTCTCTCTGCTATCTCTAATGCTTGGGTTTTTATTTTGTCTCCCTTTCTCATCTGTCTCTAGCACTGTCTCTGTCCCTCTCTTGTCTCCCCTCCCCCCTCACCTCCTCTCATCCTGTCACCATTCCAAAAACACAGACCCTCTGTTCAGGGCCCCCGAACGTCTCCCTGTCACTCCGTCCAATGTCAAGGTCTTACCAGAAGGCCTTCATTTTCCCAGTTGGTTTTCTTTTATTGCCAAGAGTTCCAATGAAGAAGGGGTTGTAGGGGAGTCAGTGCTCCCCCAGGACCCTGTCACTGTCAGCCCAGGACTGATGAGTTCTGGACTCAGCCCTGGTTCCTCCTGCCCCTGTGAGGGCTAAAAGCAAAGAGAGTGAACCAGAGGCGTCTGGTGACACTTTAAACCAAAGCAAAAGGAAGGGGTGGGGAAAGCCAGCCCTGTAAGCCCAGGCCTGGCCAGGGGTGTGTCCTAAAAGCTAACAAGGTTCCACTGAAGGAGAAATGAGCAAGGTAAAGTTTGCCGAGAAAAAAATATCAGGATGTGGAGAAATTCACTAGAAACACCCAGGCAAGCTGCTGCAGGAAGACAGTGGAGGCTTTTAGAGCTCATATACGGACACAGTGAACCTTTTAGAGGACTGTGGTAAAGAGGGACTCACGGGAGGGCAGAGATGTGGGAACTCCTGGGACACGAGGTGCCCATCCCACCTGGCTTTGAATCCGTTTGCTCTGGGGTTCACTACTTCTATGCCCTTCAGCAAGTTAGTTAATCTGTCTGTCACACCTTCGCCTAAACTGAAAACGAGTTGAAAGTAGTTGCCTAAAATAATGATATTGAGAATTAAGCAAGATAGCAAAGCAGAGAATCTAATGCTTGCCTCAGGAGAACAATCATTATTTCATTATAGCTAACGCTTCACTGCGTGCCCCTCTGTTGAAAATGCCCGAAGCCTGATGACATTTAATTCTCACAACATTAAAAGGTAAGACTAAAATGTCTCCTAATCTACAGATGAGAAAAGCAGGGCACAGAAAATGAAATAACGTGTAACTTGTCCAAAGTCACACAGCTAATTATTCAATTCACATTAGCTCCCTCTTCTTCATGGCTGGAAATTTTGATAAATGTAACGTCAAACCCCTAGTCCTTATTTCTTCTTAAACTATAATTACCAGAGCTGAGCAGAATACCTTGAAATAAGCAGTATATTATCCTCTATAAACAGGTTGAGAGCAAGCTACAAGGAGCACAGACCTTCACACGTACCCACTCCCTTTCCAGAACCAGAGAGAGAGAGACAGAGAGACTCCACCCCCACCCGCACCCCCACCCACTCAGGATGGCCTGCTTCTGGCTCCATCTTAGGGCACATGAATGTCCTGTCCCAAAACAGTGACATTTAGGGTCAGAATCCAATGATCTTAATAAATTGTGGTATCTAGTGTAAAGTAGTTTTGCTTCCTTTAAGTTTCTTTAATTTTTAAATTAATTTTATTTTTTTATTGCAAAATAAATAGGTTTGCTTCTATTTTTTCTGTTTTATATATATATATATATATATATATATATATATATATATATATATATATATATTAAGGATTTTATTTATTTATTTTTAGATAGAGGAGAAGGGAAGGAGAAAGAGAGGGAGAAAAACATCAATGTGTGGTTGCCTCTCAGGCGCCCCCTACTGAGGACCTGGCCCACAACCCAGGTATGTGCCCTGACTGGGATTCAAACTGTCAATTCTTTGATTTGCAGGCCTGCGCTCAATCCACTGAGCTATACCACCCAGGTCTTTGATTCTTTTTAAAATACTTATTTCTTCTTTTGCCTCCCTCAGCCCACTGGAAAGTTTGCCTTGATAGGTATGAACTAGGCACACTTGAACAGCCATACCATTTCTTCACCGTTCCTTTACTAGTCATGAATGACCTGTTGGCATCCTGGCATAGGGACATCCAGTTCCTCATATCATTTGGGGTTTTCAACAATGCTCCATCATTCTCCTTCTATCTATCAAAATTACTATTTCCTAGGGCATCCATTTTGGCTGAGCACAGAATTACAAACAAACGATAAGAGCCTAGCTTATTCTTATAAGTTGACCAGGGCTTATTTAAGTGGAGCAGTTTATTAACCCAAAATACAGAACCTTTAATGGTAGGACCTCAGAGGAAAAATTGTGCAGCTGGGTCCTTCCTGACATCCTCAAATCACACAAGATAAGCCAGCCCTTGGTCCACAGGAAAAGGGGCATTTTCCAAAGGGACCCTCCCTACTGAAGTTCTTTATTTACAAGGCAGATCTTCTAACATCATTTACTCTGGGGAAAAGAAGAGAGGCAGATTTCCCTGTATAATTAAGTGTTTGAGAAAGCCTTTTGCTAAGTGTTGTAGAGATCTCACCTCTGGTTTTGCCCCCTCCCACTTTAAAGAATCATCTATAGCTAGAAGCTGAAAGCAAATGAGGGGGTCTTTTTAATAAAAGGTAAAATAATAGAGAATAAAATAGGCTTGCTTATAAGTGGTTGGCTTCTTTCCAGCTGGTGAGTTTCACTTAAGCCGGTGAAGAGCAAACAACAGCACTATTAAGACAGAATGTAAATCCAGAGAAAACAAGATCTTTTTAGCTCTCCCCCCCACACATATATACACTTTATTTATATATGCATTTACGAACAAATTTTTCTCTTCCTTCCACCTACATTTTCTGTGAATCATATTTTCCAACATGACATTAGCGTCTCACAGAGAACAGTACAAAGTATCCTGGTCTGGACCATGTTGTACCCTAAAACCACAGGCACATTAGCTTTTTAATTACTAACACTGTACCTAACAGTTCTCTTCTTGAAAAACCATGTGGAAATGAAACCTGGTCGATCGTATCAGGTTGGAAATGCACTAACTAAGACAGCTTGATGTTTAAAATGATCCATATTGTAAGGGAAAGTGTTTGATACAGAATAATCATGCTTTCACCCCTCTGCGCTCCTTCCCCCACCACACACTGCTCTGCATAATACACACACACTAATTTTTCCCTTTCTATAAATCTAGAATTTTATTTACTTACAATTTAAATCAGGGAACACCATCACAAATAATCATTGTTTTTGATCATCAACTTCTTTTGATTTCTTCACTCAATCATTCAACAGACACTTATTGAATGATATATGTACCAAATAAGTGCTAGGAGTTGAGGAGAGAAGAAGCGTGAGTGGACACAGCCTTGCCCTGAAGAAGTTCACAGTCCAGTGGGAAAGCCCACTATGAAAATGACTGCCACACAGCGAGTTAAAAAACCCGTAGCCTCATGGAGGAAAAGTATGAACTCTGTCCAAGGGCACTGGGAAATTTTTCATAAAGAAGGTAAACCCTAAGAGATGACTAGAAGCCTACAGAGAAAACAAGCGGATACAGTGCCTTTGAGGCAGTGGAAACAGCAGGTACCATGACAAAAAGATGGAAGAGACTATTTCAGGAACCATGAGTTTAGTTCAGGAACTCTTTCACTTTGTAAATATTGACAGAGTTCTTAATTATTAGTATTGGTAAATTATTGGTGACTCTTCTCCCACAAGCCCTGCACAGAGTCTGCACAGAGATGGGGCAGAGAAAGACCAGGCCCCGCCCCATAGAGCTCACATGCTGGGGGGGAGACAGACACTGAGTACATTGACAAGAAAAAACAAGATAATTTCCGTTGTAATTGTTATTTTAAAAAATACCAAAAAAAAAAAGGCAATGTCTGCCAGAAAAAGGCAGGGGTAGAAGTAGAGGCTGAGGCATGGAGGGGTTGGGCAAGAGTCCTCTGAGGTGGTAAACTGTGACTCAGACAGATGGGGGACTCAAGAGTTGGAAAATTTTAGTTTAAGGTAAATAGTTAGAAGCCTAGCAAGTAATGTATACATTAAAGCTATTGTTTCAGAAACTACAGATAAGGCCCATCCTGGCTCCTGGAAAAACAGCCAACCTCCCCGGGGCACTGCTAAAGACGAGGCATCCGAGCCATTGTGTTCTAGGGAGAGAGACAACCACCTGCCCCTGGGAACAGCTAACTGCCCAGGACAAGAATGCTGCAGTTTCTTTCACCTAATTCTCCCTGAATTTTAAAACCCCTCACCACACCTTGTTTGTTCCCTGTTATAAAAACGTTGGCCTGGAAAGAAAATGTAAGATGGTTTTCTGTAGGATATGAACCCGCCATCTTCTCAGATTGCCAGCCCTCTGAATAAAGCGCCCATAAAGATTCTATCCCTGTCTCTGCTTATTAGGTTTGGCACGTGACAGGCGGCACAAGCTCCAGTGTCTTTTCCAGTTTCAAGACTAGACTAGAATGAGTGGTGGCACTGACAGAGTAAACGGGAAATGGAGTGAGTGAGGGGCAAGTAGGAGTACCTGCTGTTGACTTTGAGTGACTGAGTAGAATGTGATGTTTCATGAAATAACAAGTCAAAGGAGCACGTGAAGGAAATAAGAAGGGGATCTAGAATGCCTTTGGAGGAGTTTGGACTTGATTCTGTTATGGAAACTGGGAGAAGAATGTGAGGCCAAAAATTACTTCTTACAGATGTGTCTTCAGAAAGATGGTTCTGGTATTGCTGGAGGGATGGGCTGAATAAACGTGACCAATGAGTGTGCATACACACAACTGAAACACATTTCAGAAGACAATACTTACCCAGGTAAATGTGGTGCACTCCGGTTTCTGTTTTATTCTATTTCATTTTTTAGTGTTCGTGACCAACTCAATAAATTGATTTTAGTACCAGCTAATGGTGCTGAACCAATGGTTTTAAAAACATTGAATTAGAATACAATAGGCACTAGAAAGGCCAAGAGATATCTTCTCTCTCGTTTCCTGGTACTGGCTCAGCCATTGGGTTGGCCCATAAATCTCATAGAATAGTGAAATCAGTTCCTTAACTTTAACACGACTATATTATTTTGAAAGTGTTCTTTTGAACTTGCCATAAGCCTATAACATTAATTAATGATGCTGTGACTACCATATTTACTTACTTTATAGGTTAAAAAACAGGTACTTTAAAAACTAGCTACCTGATAGTATCTAGTTTTAAGCTTACTTCGTCTAGCTTGTTTTAAAAAATAAAAGACTCAAGATGCCTGGTGGCACGTAACAGTTGTGTGAGGAGGCTGCAAATTAGCCACAGCTAGAGCCTGAAATTTATCATAGAAATCTCCGGCTGAGAAGCTGATTAACAATCAGAGAGTTGCTAAAACTGGGACTCCCACTGTTTCGCACTGGGTTCAGTTTTACTGTAAAGAAATTTCATCACAATCAAAGCTCTATTTTAATCTGCTTATTTGGGTTCTGTGCTTGTAATTGTAGCCTAATCACACATAGCAAGCAAACAGAGCCCCATGACGATAGCCATTTCCCTCCGAACTCACTCACAAATAAATGTGTTCTAGCCATGGACCATTAAAACCAGAGTATTTAACACAAACCACACCCCCACCCCAAGCTTTTCAGCATATTACTTGTGCTTTCTCTAGAATATGAGCATTTCCATTTTCCCCAAGGAAGAGAGACATCAATTCCCCTCCATGGCACACGTGCTTCTCGAAGCTGTTGCTACATTTGCTGCTTTGTGGATCTTCAGTAGTTTGTAGCAGCTGGTGCCTGATGTCCTAAGCTTCTTTCACTTCTTCCAATAAACCTCACATGCTTCTGGTCCATCAGCATGTTTCCCTGCATAATGGGAGCCTTCCTTTCCAACAGGGCTTCCCAAAGCTGCATTAAAATCACCTGAATGCTTTGTTAAAAACTTGTCACTGGCTCCACCCCAGGAGTCGCTGATTCAGGAGATTGGAAGTGAGTCTGAGAATCTACATTTCTAACCAGCTCCCTGGTGATGCTGGAGCTGCTGGTCCTGTGAGAAATGCTGCTCCCAGTGCTCCTGTTCGAAGCTCCCTTCAGCTATCCCCCTTTGTTACAACTGATACTGACTTGCAGACTGTAAGTGTTTAATAAGTATTTGCTGGATAAATTTTTATTATATTTATTGGAATAACATTGGTTAATAACATTATACAAATTTCGGGCGTAAAACTTTGTTATATGACACTTGTATACTCTATTGTGTGCTCACCACCCGAAGTCTGGTCTCTGTCCTTCCCCACATACTTGACTCCCTTTACCCTCTTTTCCCCACCCCCACCCCCACGCTCCTACTCTGGTAACCACCATTCCCTCGTATCTATGAATTTGTTTTGTTTGTTCATTTGTTGCTTTTTGTTGAAAATTTTTAAATAATTATCAGTTGCACCCATAAGAACTGCTGGGAACTTTTGTGCTCATTAAAAAACTGTACTCATTTTTTTACGGAACATATATTAAGAAATTTACTTGACAAAAACTCAAGGCTTTCCTTCTGCACTATTATCATTTGTCAACCAAATATAAAGTGTTTTCCTGAATTTCATGTTACCCTTTGTCAGTAAAATAGAAAGAGGTCCTTGATTCTGTAATCACTCTTTCTCTTTTATGAAAGAACCCTTAAATAAATGTTGTTTTAGGTTGCATACTATGAAATTCTACGTGCCCTCCCCAGCTTTCACACTGCAAAATGTTTTGTCTGCACTAGGTGGCAGTGCAGTCCTGGTGTTTGAACGTAAGCAACGAAATCAGATGAGAATTTGATGTCCATCCAGTCTTTAGGTAGATAGCTTTGATTTCAAGGCAAATATCCCATTCTTGGTTGTTTTACATACATAAATTTATATCTATATATATAGAGAGATAATTTATATATAATTTATAATAGATAATTATAATTATAATAATTTATTATTGGATAATTATAATTTATAATTTCTATATAATAATTTATGTAGAAGTTTCTCTCTATATGGAAATTTTAGGAATACTTGAAGTGCAGGAATGGGCTCTAGAGCCAGACTGCTGAAGTTCAAATCTCAGCACCACCACTTTCTAGATGGGAGACCCTAAAGAGATAATAAACCTCCCTGTGGCTCAGTTTTCTCAACTGTAAAATGAGTAATAAAAGTACCCATGTTGCCCCTGCTGCTGTGGCTCAGTGGACTGAGTATTGACCTGTGACCAAAAGGTTGCTGGTTTGATTCCTGGTCAGGGCACATGCCAGGCTTCTGGGCCAGGTCCCCAGTTTGGGGCATGTGAGAAACAACCGATCAATGTTTCTTTCATACATTGATGTTTCTCTCTCTCTTTCTCCCTCCATTCCCCTTTTTCTAAAATAAATAAATAAATAAATCAAATTTATTGATCAATAAATCAATAAAATCTTTTTTAAAAAAGTACTCATGCTATATAGGTGTATATTATAAAAATTAAACTAGAGCTTAAAATGGTGCCTGGAACTCAGTAAATTTTAGCTACAATTGTTCTTGTTATTATAACTCTGTTTCCTCTATTTAAATCTCCCACTCACCCCCACTCTGCTCCAGTAAATGGTTGTTAATTTAGATCTTCTTAGTAAAAAAGAATGTGGTGGTGCTAGAAGCTCAAACCTCTTTGACAATATATAACTGCTAGAAAAACTCACTTACAGATAACAAAGTCAATCAATTAAAAGCCCCCTCCTCCCTATAATACTCAGATCTTTGGTTGTTTGATACACTTCTTTAAAAATTGTTGTTCAAGTGCAGTTGTTTCCATTTTCCCCCCTCCACTCCCCCCCACCCCAGCCATCCCCACCTTCCATTCTCAATCCTACCCCCCTTTGGCTTTGTCCATGTGTCCTTTATACATGTTCCTTCACAACCCTTTTTCCTTTTCCCCCATTACCCCCTCCCACCTCCTCTCTGGTTACTATCAGTTTGTTCTTAATTTCAATGTCTCTGGTTATACTTTGCTTGCTTGTTTGTTTTGTTGGTTAGGTTCCAGTTAAAGGTGAGATCATATGGTATTTGTTCCTCACCGCCTGACTTACTTCACTTAGCATAATGCTCCCCAGCTCTACCCAAGCTGTCGCAAAGAGTAGGAGCTCCTTCTTTTTTCTGTTGCGTAGTATCCCATCATGTAAATTATCAGTGTTTTGATCCACTCATTGACTGATGGGCACTTAGGTTGCTTCCAGCACTTGGCTATTGTAAATTGTGCTGCTGTGAACATTGGGGTGCATAGGTTCTTTTGAATTGGTGTTTCAGAATTCTTAGGGTATAATCCCAACAGTAGAATTGCCGGGTCAACAGGCAGTTCCATTTTTAGTTTCCTGAGAAAATTCCATACTGTTTTCCACACAGTGGCTGTACCAGTCTGCATTCCCACCAACAGTGAACTAGGGTTCTCTTTTCTTCACAACCTCGCCAGCACTTGTTGTTTGTTGATTTGGTTATAATGGTCATTCTGACCGGTGTGAAGTGGTATCTCACTGCAGTTTTAATTTGCATCTCTCTGATGGCTAGTGATGCTGAGCATTCTTGCATATGTCTCTGGGCCCTCTGCATGTCCTCTTTGGAGAAGTGTCTGTTTCCTACACTTTTGATTCTTCCTCCTACAAAACCGCCCTTCATCAACCCTCTAAGTTCACCTCAGCATCAATGAGATTTTTCTGTCATAATATGCTGTAGTTTTTCAGAATGCTTATCATCGTAATCTCTTCTGTACATCACAACAGTCCAACAAGATAGTTGTGATCATTTTGTTGGCCTGGTGAAGAAACTTAGGTGAAAAGGAAAGAGAACTATGTAAGTCCATGGTAACTTGGTTACAGAAAAGTTTCCCCAATCTATTATTGACCAAATCTTGAACTGATACAAAGAAAGACAACTCCATTAATCACTGTAGAAACAGTGAAACACCTATTCACAAAGATAGATAAATATATATAATTGTTTTCTTCATTTTATAAGTAATATGTGAAGTTATAGAAAAGTATAAAGTATTGTCATAGAAAAAAGAAAAAAGATTACTCGCTCACCATTAATCTTAGATTGTTTTCTTGTAGTCCTTTTACTATGCACAAGTTGTGGTCATACCCTACATAGTTGTACAACTTCCACAAATGCACATCACTTAAAGTACTTCCACATTTTCCTTTCGCAGCATGTAAGTGTAATCATATAGCACATACAAAGTGGATACCAAAGCCCAGGTGTAAGAACTTTGCCTTGAAGTCAAGATGACAGATTTTAATTATAACTACTGTAACCTCGAAAGAGAAAATAACTCTAGAGAAACGTTTGAGTAACTGGGGGAGAGGCCAGCAGCTCCTGGTTTTTGAAAGACAGCCTTTTTCTCACTCAGAGCTGTGTGGGACTATAAACTCACACTGACCGGCTAACCACAAAGCAGCAGAGAGGCAGGCATGAGATGTTCCAGAGGCACCAAAGGGCAACCGCAGGGGAGGGCTGGCTCCTGCCATTTCTGCATTTCTTTTTTTTTTTTATGACTTTATTGTTGTTCATTTACAGTTGTCTGCATTTTCCCCCCACCCCAGCCAATCCCACCTCCCTCCCTTGCTCCCACCCTCCCCCTTGGTGATGTCCATGTGTCCTTTATAGTTCCTGGGAACCCTTGGGTTCCTGGTTCCTGAAAACCCTTCCCCCCACTGTTCCCTCCCCCCTCCCCTCTGGCCATTGTTAGATTGTTCTTAATTTCAATGTCTCTGGTTATATTTTGTTTGCTGTTTTCTTTTGTTGATTGTGTTCCAGTTAAAGGTGAGATCATATGGTATTTCTCTCTCACCACCTGGCTTATTTCACTTAGCATAATGCTCTCTAGTTCCATCCATGCTGTTGCAAAAGGTAGGATCTCCTTCTTTCTCTCAGCTGCG
>VMDR010027391.1:0-13593 GCA_007922815.1 Macrotus californicus | reverse complement strand
AGAAAGAGGTTTTAAATGGCAAGCAGGTAGGGAGGAGGTGAATACAGGGAGAGTTCATTGAAAGGGAGAGAAAGTTCTTTATGAGTACAATAAATTATCCCTCGTAGATGATGGTGGTATGGTAATAGAGGGCAGAGACTGAATATGTACAATGAGACACAGGCTACATTCCTAAAATACTAAAAAAGTCACAAATTTTTAGTTATGTATCACCTTGTGAAAGCAGTTTTGAGTTTTTTACTCATTTTAAGGCTCAGGATGGAAATACCACATCATTTTTCTTTCCTGTCATTGTCATTGCTGCACCAGGATAAACAACTTACCCTTGCGTAGCCCTTCAGAAACCATCATTTGGTCTAGGAAAGAGAAGTCCCAACCCCACGTGTGGCAAAAGTCTGCTGTTCCTCCTTCTTAGCCACTTAAGGGACTCATATTAGATGTGCAGTCCTCTCCGTGCTTTATAATTTAAAATAGATTATTTTCTTTTCCAATTATAATAATGACAGAAAAATGCTAGCCTCTTGGCAGTTACTATAGTAACCAGGAGGCAACTCACTTCTTCTAAATGGGAAATGGACACTTAACTCTAAGTTTTTGCTTCATTTTCTGAATCCAAAATGCATCCATATGCTTTGTAAAGACTATGCTTCTGAGCAGTATATACCATAAATTGTGTGTTTGTGTGTGTCTGTGATTTGTGTATGCATAATATACATAAATATTAATGAGAATTCATGAGACACCAATCATAAATCGTTTTTTGAACTAAATTACTTTCTGACAGACACATGTAAAATTAATTGAAATGCAAACAGTATCCAAGAGATAGATTTAACACATGGCTTCTCTTTATTATGACTTTTTGGGGAAATGTACAGGAAACTATTCCTTTCCTTAAAGGACTGAAATGCTTGATAGCTTGGAGTCACACAAATGCATTTCTTTCAAAGAAAGAGAATGAACCGCCATTAGTGAGATAACTGCCAATATTTACATTATTCAAGGTAGCCCGAAACATGGAGGATGTAGATGGGTAGGAAGGAATTACGTATTTTTAATCAAGAGCAAAATAAACGTCAAGAGACAACCTGAAATGTAAGGTAAATCTGATAGCCAAGGATGTCCAACCTGAACCTGTAGATGAACAGGTTGGTTTCAGAAAAGTAATTTGGTTCTTGGAAAGTACACTTTGCAATAGACAGCTTTATAATGTAGAATGATTGAAAGACTTTGAAATTCCAGGCAAATTCATAAAAATATTCCTGCTCTAAAAAGAAGTATTCCTGTTTAAATCGATCATGGCATTTTAAGGAGTGCTGACTCTATAAATTTTGACTTTTATCAACAGCACTTCAATAATGTTCAGAAAATAAACTTCACAGGAAAACCTCAAGTGTTCAATTAGTGTTAAACGTTTTAGGGCAGAAACTGAGATAATGAAATTATGAGGACAACGGCAGCTTAACGTTTTGTGGCTCACAAGAGATTTATGCATTCCAATATAACCTCAAGCTACGCATATGGCATAATAAAGAAGAATGGGTTCCTGACAGGGGAACACAGGGCAGGGAATCTGACTGTACTTGTCTTAATACTGGTTCTTTGTCTTAATGGAAAGACTAAAAATGCTGTCCCTTACTCTCAGTGCAAATTCAGGCTTTTCTTTCTCTCAAAATCCCCACCATTGTTACTCAAAAACAAAACCCCACAAAAACATTTGAGTGGAATATAGCTTCTTTCACAAGAATCATTTCCTCTTTAGCACAAATCACATTAGGTTCACAGGGAGTCCTGTGAGAATTGCTGGTCTGAAAAAAAAATGAGTGAGCAAATGCCTGGCCTCTTCCCAATTCTATACTAAACAAGAGTGAGCGGTCACCCTCACATAAGTTTTCCAAAATTTCAGCAGGAGGTGAAAGCAGAAATCCAATATGATACCAGTCTTTTTGCCAGAGGCATCTGGCGTCCCCTCACCCTGCTTGCTAGCCCTGGCGTGAACACCTTCTTTTGGGGGGTAGAAGGGTTCCTTCTTGGAGTGCGCCTGCAAATCTTTCAGAATTTCTCTCAAGGCTCATTAGGTTGGAGGACTGCGAGGAAAATTGGACAGTCTCCTGAAACATTTTCATGTCTGGCTACCAGGGCATCCCCCAGCAGTGTGCCGAAATTAAAGGATTGAATGTGAAGAGGCTGCCAGTGGACTTGTTCCTAGTGGGCTTCTCAAGCAATTTAACAGAATCTAAAAATGATAATTTGGAAATTCCGGATAGCTTTTTTTTTCCTGGCTGAAACTTATTCTTCCAAGGTTAGGCATTGTGATGATAAGGTAGGGTATCACCTTGGTTTTAGAAGATCGTCTCTGGATAGAAATTATCTCTTGATTTCAATGACCTTGTTGAGGTTGACATTTTCTTTTGTATAACTGTTACTCTTCAAGGTGATGTACATATTTATACATTGACATGTACATAGTCCATCATCCGAATGCAAGCTCTTGCAGGGGCAGAGGAGTTAAAATTTACCAGCGATGTGTTCTCTGAAATTCTATGCGGAATGGAGGGTAAGGGGTTGTAGAGTCATGGAGACCTGGATCTGGATCTGGCCCCATCATTTAATCTTGAGAAGGTTATTAGCATCTGCTCTGAGCTGCAGCATCCTCTTATAAAAGCAGATAATGCATTCCTCACAGGACTGCTGTGAGGAGTAAATAAGGTAGCACAACTAAAATGCATGCACATGCCTTGCATGTAGTAAAAGCTCAATAAATGGATCTCATTTTGTAAGACTTAGTTAAAATGGTAATATTCTCTTTAGAACTAGTAGCTGGCAATTGCCTTTAGTATTGCATCTGTAAAAAGCTCTTTTCTGTAGAAAATTATGGTGGTGCACCTTTCACCAACTCTCCTGGGTTCCTTTCCCCTCCCCCCCATAATGATGCACCCAGGATCCCACTTCCAATGTCAAGCTTTTGGGAAAGGTGGGAAGAGGAATATATTACAGACCTAAAAAAGAATTTCAAAGGGCCATTCTACATTCAGAAATGTAAAAATCCGTAATGATGACTACCATTTATGGTTTCCTTGCTATAAACTAGGAAACATTAAGTGCATTAAACTCACTTAAGCTTCAAACAACAAATTGAGAGTTTATCCCCATTTTACAGATTAAGAAACTGAGGTGGAGAGAGATTACCATGCAGCCCATGGGAAATTCAGGACTAAAACCCAGGTCTATTTGAGAGCAAAACCCATTCTCTCATTTGTGGTATAATACTGCCTTGTAGCAATCTAGGTCGCTGTCCATTCCCATTGAAATATCTTTAAGGGAGAGACAGACAGCTTCAGTGTTCAGTCACCTGTGTACTCAATTCTTCTTTATATCTATCTGTGATTTTCTTCCCCATATATTGGGTTGGCCAGAAAAATATGTTTATTTTTTTCCATACAATGGCTCTAGTAGTGCTTAGTTGTCTTTAACTTCTTCAAAACAATTTTGTTAGATTGTATTGTGACAGCTGTCATATCAGTGTGCATTAAAAAAATTATCAAAATTGGTGAATTTTTGTGTAGCCATTTTAATATTAAAGATGGAAGAAAATATGCAACATTTTTGGCATATTATGCTTTGTTATTTCAAGAAAGGTAAAAACACAACTGACATGCAAAAAAAGATTTGTATGGAGAAGGTGCTGTGACTGATCGAACATGTCAAAAGTAGTTTGTGAAGTTTCTTGGTACTATTGACATATTGGCTAAACAATTCTTTGCTGTGGGGCTGTCTTATGCATTGCAACATGTTTAGGAGCACCCCTGGCCTCTACCCACAGGAAGCCAATAGCAGGAGATAGCCAACATACTCAAAATATCCACATCAATAAAGTTATTGGTGAAAATTAAAAATGTATCTTTTGTTTTATGGGAAAACATAAATGGACTTTTTGGCCAACCCAATAGTTCATTTGTTTTGACTGGTAGTCTACTGAGATTGAAATAAAGAATACTTAATGTGTTTTTAATCACAGCAACCATTTTCAATTATATGAAGTTTAAGTCACCCATTAGTTAGTTTTCTTTTTTATGACTGAAATATCCAATACTTTATTTGTATATGAGGGAATGCAGGGGAATAGGAAAGTAGGACCTGGAAGGAAAGGAGGTCAAACAATGGTTCACTATCAATTAAAGCCCCTCAGGATGATTTTGGCTTAATCCAGCAGGAGGTCTGGAGTCAGTGTAGAGCATACCTAGGATGTCCTGTCAGGGATAAGCCAGCAGGGTATTTATTCCTCCCGACCTGTCAGTCATTGGTGAAGGGCTGCCCCTATGGAAACATAAATTTCCAAGTACTTTATGGTGTCCCTGTGAACAAAACAGGCTTCTTCAGCCTACAGGCTGCCCTCAAAGAGATGCAGGTGCTGGCAGCAGGGAGCTGGTGTGCTTAAAAATGGAAAGAGACCTGAGGGATTATGGGCGGAGGACAGAAACTGCCATGCTGACTAATGCTGAGGAAAGTGAAAGGATCTCTCCCTGGTGAGCATTTCACATTCTGTTAATACTTTCCAGGGCCTCATGTACTTTCTCTCCTCTCAAGCGAGGAGAGAGAATCCTTCCTCTACTTGAGAAGCAGTAGAATAGGGTTGAAATACCATAGGTTTGTGGCAGAGTAGTTGGGTCATAATCTGGTATTTCCTGGCTATGTGATCTTGGGCACGTTGTTTAAAACCTCCTTGAGCCTCAGTCTCTTCCTCTGTTAATCAGCGATGTAGCACTTACCACACAGGGTGTTCTGAGGATTGGCTGAGCTAATGAATGTAAAGTGCCTGGCAGTGTGCCTGCCACATAGCAAGTGTACAGAAAACTATAGGTGTCCTATTACTTCTCTTCCCTTCTCCTCCCAATACTTCCACTAAGGAAAGCAGATGCTTCCTTTAAACCATCACCAACACTACAAAATGAGGGAACACCATGATTAAGGGTCAGCTTTTGAGTGTCCATGACAGAAATACATAGAGACAAAACTATTGGATATATCTGTGTAACTTAGAAAATAGATTTTTTCTTAAATTGTGTCAAGATGGATCATTGAGCTGAGGAGCTAAAGCATTTCCAAAATGTCACTTTTATTCTTCAGTGCTACAGAATGCTTACATTTGCAAGTGGGCAAGTTCTACAACTCGGGACTGCAGACATGCAAAGATTCCTGTCATTGGCTAGGTAGCTGCACACTGGCACATGCCAGGGCCTCCAGTCATGGAGGTCTGCACATGTCGTCCTCCAACCAGGAGCTGATTTTTCTTTTCCTTGATAGAGCACAGTTGTCAAGGCTGCTCACAAAGTGTTGTCTAATTTGAAAATAACAGCATGGCCCTGTAATTGCTAGTAGCCTTATCCGTTAGCATCATGCAGAGAAAACATAAATGCACGTGTTACTTTGCAAGTACTTGCCAGGCTTAAATGTAATAGCCATTTTTAGTGGCTGTCACTCACTGGATCAAACCTTGACCAGAGGATCTATGGGTCTAGTTTCAATAGAATCTAAACTACATCCTATAGCCCAACTTACTCCTTCTGGAAGAGATAAGAGGGACTTGCAGGTAACACGTCTTCTTGGTCAAACCCAAGATATTTGGGTTAGAACATGTTAATTGTTGTCTATGCTTTTTGTACAAGATAAAATCATGATCCTGCACTGTATTAGAATGTACACCTTACAGATACACTGCACACACACTCACACACATTTCTCCTTTTTATGTTGGTTTGAGCATTTATCAGCATGTGTATAAATGAATCTTGCAAAACAATCTTGTTCTATTATTTCCTCCAAGCATAGGGTAATCAGAATAGCCCCATGCTCTCTTTCACAAGTTGCCAAAATTATGTTCACTTATGGCTCTCTGGGGTGGGGGGTGTCTCAGAATCTTCCTCCCCATGCACATGTTTCTCTCACAGATGCTAATGAAAGTTATACATGTGTGTTACAAGGAGAAAAAATCCTGTGGATGGTCTCTCCCACATACTGATTGAAAGGCTGGACTGAAAAGCAAAATAGTGCTTTACTGTTTATTTTTATCACACCGGTTTTTATTAACCAGATCTCATATGATGTGGTCCAGGCATCTCACCAGCATGATTGTGCTGATAGAGAACATGTGTAGCTAATCTCTGCTTGCTCTGATCTACAGGCGGGGCTTGGGAAAGCCGGTGTGCAGGCAAGGCTTCCAAGCATTCCACATCCACGATGAATGGGGAATTGTAAAGATCAGTTTTAGATTATTTGGCCCACACTGGGATTTGCTCTATAACTAATGAGGATTGTAGAGACTTTTGGCTGGAAAACTGCAAAGGTCTCTATATATTCTCAAAAAGCCTTTTGTACTTCTGCATCTTGAGAAGAACTGTTTCGAAAAGAAAACTATAAAATACATTAATTAACCTTTTCCTCTGATTGAATTGAAAAAAATTTGTTTTTTTCTCTCATCCCCAAAAGTTGAAGTGACTCTTAAATAAGCCAGACTTTTATGTAGTAGAAAATTTGATCCTCAACATGATCTCCAGGGTATATATTATTAGATCATTCAACCAATTAAAGAAAATCAATAACTTTTTGATCCACCTGTAATGTCCCTAAACACTTATAATTCTACATTATTCAAGCTTCTAAAGACACTTTGTATATTGAATTTTGAAGAAGACCCTTAAACACCTACAGATAATATGGAAAGAGATCCTTTTATAGTCAGGTGGGAGTTATTTGTTTTTCCACTTCAATATATGATTAAATATGATTAAAGGTATTGTGTTGTAATAAGGTAACCTTGGAAAGTTGCCCTGGGGGAAACCATAGCTGATGGAGTCATTAAAGTTGGGAAATGGATGCAGCTGCTAAGCTGAATTCAATGAGTGGAAAATGGGAACAGTAGGCAGGTGCAGGTCTCCCTGGCAAGCTTGCGCTTGTAGCTGAGCTGGGAGCTATCAGTACAGCAGCTTTATGGGAAAGCTAAGAAAATAGCAGAATCAAAAGCCTAGAGAAGAACCTCTGCAAGGGACTGAAGCAATCAACAGTTTAAGTCAAGCTTAAGAATCAATGCTTCCCAGGTCCCAAAGAGGGCAGAGGCTGTGGATGAGATGGGTATATACTAATAGTATAGAAAGAACTTATATAGTATTTACTCTGTGCCAGGTGCCTTGTCTAGGTGTCTTACATCAGCATGTTCAAGTCTTAGAATAACTCTTAGAGGTAGGTATGACTAGTTATTACCTCCTTTTTCCAGTTGAGAAAACTGAGACTTGGATAAGATAAAAGGAACTTGGCCAAGGCCACATAGCTGGTAACTCGCATTCAACTGGAATTCAAATTCAGGCGGGTTGATTTCAGGAAATTTTTTTTTATTACTCTGCTGTAAGACTTCATTGATTCAAAGCATTAAAACAGCAGCATTATTGATAATATAAAAGGCCAAGGAGTAAATTCTACATAGGAGTGTAGCACAGTACGGCAGGGACAACATAATTTTGTGCACCTTGGAATCATCTGACCTATTAACAGATGTGTTCAAAAAGAGGCAGCTGTGATGTACTTAGAGGCAGGGGAGTCTTGGGGAAGATCAGGGTTGTTCGGTCTTCAGTTTCCCTAGCAGAGTGCCTGGCACTGGATGTCCTCATTTAGACACTTCATATATAACTTTGCGAATCTGATGTTATGGTCCCGGTAGCTAGGAAGTGATAGAGTCAGACACCAAGAGATCTTATGACTCTGATTAGAGGATATTAGAAAATAGAGAGGGAGGGGAGACCTTGAGAACCAGAACAAGTATCCAGGGTAAAGAAAGAGGCAGTATGGAGTCCACATGTGATTCCCAGAAAGGAAGTCATTCTTTTCCTTTGCCAACAAGGGATTAAGGCAAAGTCAAGAATGAGATCAGCAGATTCAGATTACAGATTGTTACAAATTCTAAATCCTTCAGGTGCTCTTCTTTTCTCAGGCTACACTCACTCACTAGGTGGTTTTATCTTGTTTCATGGCTTTAATGCTATCTGTATAGCAATGTCTACAGGGGTTATATCTCTAGCCTTGATCTCTCCCTTGCCTGCTTAATGTCAACCTACATGAACTATGTAATATACAATGCCTAACAGAAACAGACTCACAGACACAGAGAACAGACTGATGGTTTGCAGAGGAGAGGTTTGTGGGGGCTGGGTAAAAAAGGTGAGGGGATTAAGAAGTACAAATTGGCACTTACAGAATAGTCATGGGGATGTAAAGTACAGCATAGGGAATATAGGCAGCAATATCATGTGTGGCCAGGTGGGTACTTGAAATATTGGAGAACCACTCTATAAATTACATGATTATCTAACACTATGCCATATATCTGAAACTAATACAGGATAATATTGAATGTAAACTAACTGAGAAACAAATTTCCCACATCCAAAACTGGAGTCTTGATTCCAGCATCACCAGTCCAAACCTACTCCTCACTAGATCTTCCCAATTTCAGTAAATGGCTCTAACAGCCACCCAATTGCTTACGCAATTGGGAGTATTACTAATTCTCTTTCTCACCTCACTCTGCCATTCAGTCTCTCAGTAAGTCCAGTGAGAACTATCTCCAAAATGCAGATGCTCTTCAACTTAGATGGGGATATGTCTGATAAACCCATCATAAGTTGAAAATTTTGTAAATCAAAAATCCATTTAATATACCTAACCTACTGGAAATCATAGCTTAGCCTAGTCTACTTTCATTGTGTGTGCTCAGGCCTACAATTGGGTAAAATCATCCAATGTGTGCACACACTGTAGAGCGTCTGTTGTTTATTCTCGTGACTGTGTGCCTGACTGGGAGCTGCAGCTCAGTGCCTCTGCCCAGCATCATGAGAATCATACACCACTAGCCTGGGAGAAGATAAAAATTCAGAGTATGGCTTCTACTGAATGCATATCACTTTGGCACCATTGTAAAGTCGAAAAATCACTAAGTCACACCATCATAAGTTGGGGACTGTATGTACTCTATATTGGTGGTTCCTAAACTCCTGTGCACATTAGCAATGCCTAAGGGACATAAATATTGATACCTGTGTCCTACCTACTCCCAGTGATTGTGATCTAATTGGTCTGGGTTGTGGCAGGGGCTTTGGAAATCTAAAAGATCCCCATACCAGATGATGGTTACATGCAGACAAGTTTGGGGAACTTTGCCATAATATCATCTCTTCAGTTCCACTGCCTGGACGATTGCAGTAACTCCTAACTACTTGCTCCATTTTTCACTCTTTTCCTCTATAATCTTCTTTATACACAGTAGCTAGAGTGATCTTTTAAAAATGTAGGTCATATCAAGTCAACTCCCTATTTAAAACACCCCAGTGGCTTTTCACTGAAGTTAGAGTAAAATCCAAACCCTTGATTGAGCCTTCAAGAGCCTACAGAATCCAGTTCCTTTGTTCCCCTCTGACTGCACCTCCTTCTACCTTCTTTTGTTCATGCTGTGCTACAGCTGCCCTGGCCTTCTCTTTGGGTTCTCTAACATGCCGAGCTTATTCCCCTTTCTGAGCTTTTGCACTCGCTCTTCCTTCTGCCTGAAGCCTCTTCCAAGTTTTTGCAGTGCTGGCTTCCTTGTCATTCAGTTCCCATATTTAATGTCATTTCCTCAGGGAAGACTTATATAAAATAGTGTCTTCCACTCCAATCATTTTCTCTCATTTTTTCAGATTTTTATTTTCTTTACAGACCTGAGTCAATATATTGTCCAACTTTGTGTGTGTATGTGTGCACATGTATGCATGTTTCTCCCCCTGCTAGGTCAGAAGCTTGATGAAAGTGTAACCTTGCTTCTTTTGTTCGCCCCTGTAATGCCAGTATTTGGAACAGCTTCTGGACTGTGTGATTATTTATTTAGTATATGTCGACGGTCTCACTATCTGAATGACCAAGTACATTATCCATAAAATGGAGGTATTAGCAAAAGACGGTTTTGTCCAGGAACTTGTATCATTCAAGGTCTGGTGGTAGAACTTGGTACTTGTATTCACCAGTAAAATGGTAAGTTAAGACATAGAACAGAAATTCTATTTTTATATTTTCTTTTCATTTACTTCTTTTAGGAAATGTCTGTAAATGCTTTATGGACCTCATGTTTGGAATTGGGTAGGAAACACAGTACTAGAAAGTAGTAGGATGTATTAGCCAGCATAATATACTTCAGGCTGACATAAGAAACAACAGCAAATTTTTTCAGTGATTTAACACAACAAAAGGGTTTATTTTTTACTCATGCGAAGTCTGTTGTGGGTCTAGGCAACCCTCCAGGAAGCTGTCCTCCTTCAGGTGAGGGCTCAGCATTCCATACTGCTTAGCTCTCAAGACAAGAGGGTCACAAAGGACAGGACAATTACACACCAGTTCTTTAGTTCTTTTGTTCACATTCACTAGCCAAGATAAGTCCCATGATAGTCCCAGAGAAAGAGAACTGTCAGTCTTGGTGAGCAGGTATGGCCTACCTCAGCAGGTAGTGGTCAACATGAAGCAAAGAAAGAAACAACTAGGAAGCATTTTTTTCAATGTGTGAGTCTGGTGAAGGGCTAAGAGTCTTTTCTTCTGATCAATATTAGGAATATCGTCGTGAACCTGGGTTATGGAAACCAGATGAACATAAAAGACACAAGAAACTCTAGCAGAAATCATTTGATTTGAAAGATTGTCCTACACATTTCTCAATTACTTCTCATACTCTTTAGGCGCTAAGTATTAAGAAGTATTAAGATACTAAGAATCTAAGCATTAATTATTAAGAAGTATTAAGATACTAAGAATCAAGGCACTAAGATTTTTAAATGCTCTATTCTTCGGAGATTAAAAGTATGTCAGCCTTTGTGATGGGAAGATATTTGAAGCCTCCTTACTTATAAAACCATTTTGTATTCATTGGGTTATGGTCCCAGCCTTTCCACATAGGGTATATTATATACACCAGAAAAACAAAACAAATGGGCTCTTACTAGACTTCTCAAAAAGTCCCAGATCTCTGTGGCCCAAAAATTGAGTTATTACAATGTTTTTTTTTTATCAGGGTCTCCCTTGATCCATCAGTTGTCATTCAGGGTGCAGTTTAACGATCGCCCAATTGGTGATTCATATCAAGGTTGTAGCCTCTGTGTTTGAAGACTGCACTTACTATCATCTTGCTCCAGGTTCAATTTGACTCAATAACTTTGATCTTCCCACTCAGTCACACAATTGTATAGGCTACTTTCTTCCTAGGGTTCTACTTAAATGTTGAAATAAACAAAGGACCTTTTGCTAACAAATGTCAACCTGGGAACTTTAAAGTGTACTTTAATTCAAATAGACAGCTTTGGAATCATGATTTTCAAAAAGAGTCCCACATTTTCTGACCAATTCTCCTGGCTCACTGCAAATTTCTCTGTTTTCTTTGCTGGCATAATGACAATATCAGACATTTTTCACTTGGAAACTTACCTTAAAGATATAGAAGAAAGAAAAGAAAAGGATGACGGTGATGATTTCAAGATTATAAGCTACCCTTTGGTGGCATTAGCATTTGTGGTCACAGGAATTAATGCAGCCATTTAGTCAATGCTGTCATGAGAAGCATTGTTTCCAGCATCCTACTCTGCCCCAGGAACATGTTCCTCATCTGGCAAGATGTGCTCCACTGAGTCACCCTGTATTTGTATTATAAGTATAAAAGACTAGGTTGAGCCATCAGGTTGAGAATATTCTGTTGCACTTCAATACCTACCAGGATGTTTCACAGACACATCAAATGCTGCAGGATGCTTTTCCTCATGCATATCCTATAAATTTCCTATTTCCCATTGCAGTGAATTGTGTTTCATTCACCCCAGTGTCCTTTGCATCTAACACATTGTTCCATACATGTTTATGAAATGAATGCATATTTTGATGACATAAAAATTCCTTGATATGCATAAGTATTTACTCTGGGAAATTAATAGTGTTGTTATTGTCACATGCAGACTGGTAGAGCAAAGTGATCTAAAGTTACTTTCCTTACTTCTGGCCAAGATGGAAGCGTAGGTAAACACACTATGCTTCCTCGCACAACCAAAAGAAGGACAACCACAAATTTGAAAGCAAAAACAACCAGAACTGACAGAAAATTGAACTGTTTGGAAGTCCAACAACTAAGGAATTAAAGAAGAAACACTCACCCAGACCGGTAGGAGGGGTGCAGATGGGCAGCCGTGCGGAGAGGACACACGGCACAGCAGCAGCTGGCGGACCCGGAGAGGTGGCAGATTGTGGACTGGGCAGTTCCACATTTGTGTGGGAATAAACCGGGAGGAACAACTCGGGAGGGAGACAGACCATGCAACCCAGAGTCCCAGTGCAGGGAAATAAAGCGTCAAACCTCTGATTGAAAACACCTGTGGGGGTTGAGGCCGCAGCTGCAGAAACTCCCAGCCTCATAGGAGAGCTCTTTGGAGAGCCCCACAAGGTCCTAGAATGCACACAAGCCTACCCACATGGGAATCAGCACCAGAAGGGCCCAATTTGATTGTGGGTGCTGGGGGAAGTGACTGAGAACCTGAAGAGAGCGGAGTACTGTTCTCTCTTGGACCCTCCCCCACACATAGAGTCACAACGCAGCGATGTGGGTTGTCCTGCCCTGGTAAACATCTAAGGCTCTGCCCCTTACTACGTAACAGGTGCGCCGAGACAAAAACAATGGTCCAGATGAAAGAACAGATCAAAGCTCTAGAAAAAATGCAACTAAGCGACGAAGAGATAGCCAATCTATCAGATGCACAGTTCAAAACACTGGTAATCAAGATGCTCACAGAATTGGTTGAATATGGCCGCAAATTAGATGAAAACACAAAAACTATGCTAAGTGAAATAAAGGAAAATGTACAGGGAACCAACAATGAAGGGAAGGAAACCGGGACTCAAATCAACGGTGTGGACCAGAAGAAAGAAAGAAACATTCAACTAGAACACAATGAAGAAACAAGAATTCAAAAAAATGAGGAGAGGCTTAAGAACCTCCAGGATGTCTTGAAATGTTCCAACATCCAAATCATGGGGGTACCAGAGAGAGAAGAGGAAGATAAAGAAATTGGAAACTTATTTGAAAACGTAATGGAGAACTTCCCCAATCTGGCCAAGGAAATAGACTTCCAGGGAGTCCAGGAAGCTCAGAGAGTCCCAAAGAAGTTGGATCCAAGGAAGCACACACCAAGGCACATCATAATTACATTACCCAAGATTAAAGATAAGGAGAGAATCTTAAAAGCAGCAAGAGAAAAGGAAACAGTTATCTACAAAGGAGTTCCCATAAGACTCTCAGCTAATTTCTCAAAAAGAAAGCTTGCAGGCAAGAAGGGGCTGGGAAGAAGTATTCCAAGTCATGAAAAGTAAGGATCTACATCCAAGATTACTCTATCCAGCAAAGCTATCATTTAGAATGGAAGGGCAAACAAAGTGCTTCCCAGATAAGGTCAAGTTAAAGGAGTTCACCATCACTGAGCCCTTATTATATGAAATGTTAAAGGGACTTGCCTAAGAAAAAAGATGATAAAAAATACGAACAGTAAAATG
>VMDR010027389.1:0-13590 GCA_007922815.1 Macrotus californicus | reverse complement strand
GTTCGCTGAACTCTGACCAACACTCTCCTGGTTGACAGATGTAAGCAAGTTCATAAACTACTAACAATAAGTTATCAAATTCTATACCAAAATAAAGCTACTAGTCCAGATTTAAACTTCACTCTTTGAGCAAAAGTAAGATCATCCAGATGAGTTTCTAGTCACAAAGGGGGAAAAAGTACACAAGGGCCGGACTGTCATCACCCCAGTACAGGGGCCAAGCGGACAGTTCCACCTACAGACAAACACCCGTGTATTAAGTCTTCTGACGTGGTGCACTGCAGTGTGCGTTAGCTAGAAACACTAACTTGGAACTATGAACTCTGTAGAGAAAACCTGCAACCTGTTCTTTACACCCTGTGGCATAAAGGAACAAGGTAAGGGGGACAAGATCATCACACAAGTCCTGAAGACAGGGCATTGCGGAGGACTGGTGCACAACACTTAGTAACTCAGTGACACGGAAAGAGCGTTGTTCTGAATTAAGAGAGTCGAAAGACGCGATCAGATGAAATGCATGGTCCTGGCATCGATTCTGCTTTGTCCTGTGAAGAACGTTTTTGGAGCAGATGGGAAAGTGTTGATTGGGCATTAGCTAAGATGAAAATGTAGTCAGAGAGGTGGAGATTAATCAAGTCCCAAAGAAACATGTACTGTAATATCTCACTTCAGTAAAAATGCACACACCCCGAGGATCCCTTGCACACAGAGGTGTTAATGTTAGTAACTTTGGACTATGGTGTCATCCGTAGTTTTCTATCATACACGTTACCAGACCCTGAATGCCAGGTTCTGGAGTCCCAGCTTCACAGAAGTGAGCACTGAACTCAGTAGAGGGCTGAGCAGGTGGCGTTTACCGAGAAGAGCCGTGCACAAGGGAGTCGACCTGAGTAGTTCTGTGGCCGACCTACGTAGGGGCCTTAGGGTGGGGACTCGGAACGAGGACGAGGTCAGTTGTCCCACGATGGTCATCTGGTGGCGGCTGGTCCCGGGGTGGTCACGAGATGTTTTCCACGGTCAGTGGACCACTAAAAGGGCCTCTAAAATAATGCTGCTCACACATTCTAGTTACTATTAATTAACTGACAAAACAGCGGTGAATGTTACTGTTGCACATCCTTTCCTTTAAGGATGTAGTTAGGCTAATTTCAACCACAGCATTTCACTGAAAGCAAGGGGTCATAGGCCTCTACGATGCAGTTCTTCGGGTCAACAGGGAGTCCAGGTGTGGCCCCTGGAACTGTCTCACACACACTCCACTTTTGAAATAACAAAAGGTTACTCTGAATGAAAAAGAAACTACTTTTGGATTAAGAAGCTATACCTTTATGCTCTAATTAATGGAAGCTTGTGTCTCCTTGAGCCTAGGTAACTTGGGCCGATTTCTACTGGGAGATCTGCAGTACCACGCTTTTGGTCTTCAGACCTGACTTGCTGGACGTCCATCCCAGGCTGGTGACGTTACGGAAGAAAGTCCAAGCCATCCCTGCCATTGCTGACTGGATACAACGAAGACCCCTGACCAGACTGTAGGAGACACCACTGCCTCCACTTGGTTGTTCCTTACAGCTTTGCTACATCAGCCTGCCTCAAGGGCACGCACTGCACCCCCACCAAGGCTTTCACCTCTGCCGTATTCTGCTTGAAAGGAGAAAAAAAGAGCAGTTAGTTGCCAGTATCCTTTTTTTTCTTCCCAGAATAGTTTCACGTCATTTACAACTGAGGAAAATTAGTTTAAACCAGGCCTTGCTTTGCACCAGTTCTCGCATGCATAAATTTCAGTCACAATAGCTTATTAAATAACACATTCCCCCCCAAAATGGTCTGGACTTCAGTTACCATGGTGTGTTAACAGTGAGTGATTGCATCAACGTTGCCACTAGCTCTTCAGTCCACAAATCACTCCGTAAATAAGAGGCACAGCATGACCGTGAGCACTGAAGGCACTTCTGTCAAAGTCTGTTGTTCCGACCGGGCACTGCACCCGTTTGTTATTCACAGACAAGCAGGTGTGCAGCGGCACTGCCTGCTGGCTTCTCAGTGATAAAACATCTTGACATTTTACGCAAATGAGTAACTGAAAAAGGGAACTCACCAACGAAGACTAAAGTGCAATAGAGAAATGAAGAGTGCTAATACTGGGGCGGAATGCAAATGGAACGCAAACGGAAAGAGCTGTGAGGATGCCGACACGGATGCAGGTCAAGGGCCTCCAGAGCCCAGCTGTGTGGCTGGCAGAGATGGGCGAGGCGCGCTCGCTCACCAGCACGGAGGAGAGCGCCGGAGACAAGGATGAGGACGTCCCAGGGGAAGTGAGGCTGGTATACAACTTCAGATCAGAAGAGCAGAGATCAAAAGAATGAGAAGACACGCCACAGACTGGCAGAAAATATCTACAAGACCTATCATATGATAAAGGACCATTATCCAAAAATATACAAAGAGCTCTTATAAGTCAACAATCAAATGAATAATCCAAACACAGAATGGACAAAACACCTGAGCAGACGCCTCACCAAAGATATAGATGGCAGAGAAGCAAAAGATGTTCAGTGTCACGTACTGCTGGGGAGTTGCAAACAGAAACAGTGAGAGACCACGCATACCTGTTAGAAGGGCAAAAATCAGAACACCACCACCACCACGTGTTGACAAAGACATAGAGCAACAGGGAATTCTACTCACTGCTGATAGGAACGCACAATGGTACAGAGATTGCTTGGCAGTTTCTTACAAAACTAACATACTCTTACCATATGATCCAGAAATTGCACTCTTTGGTACTTACCCAAAAAGGAGTTGAAAAAACGTCCACGTAAAAACCTGCACGTGGATTTTCGTGGCAGCTTTATTGGTAATTCCCAAACTTGGAAGCAGCCCTTAGATGAAGACGCCCTTAGGTAGGTGAGTGGATGAGTAAATGTGGCACATCCAAACAAGGAAATATTATCCATTAAAAAAAAAAGGCGAGCCTCACAGGGAAAATGCAAATGCATATTACAATCTAAGCTGACTGCGTACTGGCTCTCCCCCCCTCTCAGGAGCTCGCCTGTCCTTCAGCCATCTCTCCTCTCCCCTCCCCTCCGGGCACCTTACCTTTGCCTTTCTCTCCCCTAAGTTCCAAGTGCCCTTCTGCCTCTGTATCTTATTTCCTAAGGCTGCGCAGCCCAGCTGGCTGATTTCTACCACTTCTGTACTTTTCTAAATAAACTTCCTCTTAAAGGTAATTTGGAAAAATAAAATGACTGTATACTGTATAATTGCAGCTATTTAACATTCTGGAAAAGGCAAAACTGAAGACAGTAAAAAAGATGAGTGTTTCTAGGGGCTAAGGAGAGAGGAATAGGTACAAAGGATTTTCCCATCAAAATTGTTTTGAATGGTGGATTTGTCCAATGTTTGCCACCAAGGATGAACCCTAATATAAACTACAGACTTTGGGTGGTTACAATGTCAGTGCAGGTTCCTGTATTGTAACAAACACACCACTGTGGCGCCAGGTGTGGAGGGGCAGGTGTGGGGGGTGGGGCATATGGGAACTCTACTTTCCGCTCCATTTTGCTGTGAACCTAAAACTTCTGAAAAAGTCTATGAAAGAGTAAAAAGAACAGGGATATTTTGTGACATTGACTGAGCAATAAAATGTTGAAAGCTGATCCAAGTTTAGGATTATGACAATTTATCTGCTAAGATATTTTTAAAAAGGCTTGCAACTTATACAAGAAGGTATTTAAAATTATGGAAATTCAAAATAAGATAACCAGTCCCACTTGCTCACACAAACCACTTAAAATATGCAGTCAGCTCCAATAAGAGCAGTCACAGCAGGTTCATGAGAAAGTGTTTTGTGTTGATCGAAAGTTTCACCGCAACAGTTTAGGCGTTTTTTCCACAGGACACATTCCATTATCCCGTCCTGTACCCAAACTGTGTCTCCTTATCGAGCAACTGAACAAGTGAGAGATTATGAATGAATCAGAGCATAAACTGAATTGCATATTATAATCAGGAAAAACCATACATTTTGGGAAGTTTAAAAAGTCAGTTTAATTTTATGAATCATAGAAAATGTCTTAAGGTCACAGAAATGGGTACCAAATCCAATACTCTTATCTAGCCACTATGTAACACCAACAACTAGGAACAGTATTAATGTTTCAACATGTTATCTGCTGGCATAAAGTTAAAAGCCTACGGGGTCAGGAATACGGTCATGAAAACACATAAAGTGTGTCTTCTCTTTGTGACTTACACTAAAAAAGTGTAAGTTGCTTCAGTTGGTCAGGATATTACGCCTCGCATGGTCTTTCCTGATGAATGGAGTGTACTTACAGACATCAGTCCAGTGACGGGACCAAGGAGAATAAATCCTAAGTAACAAATTCCAATTTACTGAGAACAGACAATAGTAAGCACCTAACATGATCTCATTTGTGAGCAATTTTATATATTTTCAAGGGTAAAGGGAGAGGGGGTTAGAAACTATTAAAATGGGTATGAAAATACAACTTATGATCACAAATATTTTTATTAAGCCCAAAACATAATAAAGCATTATAGGGAGAACCCAAATGAACTTAAGTACATTTAAGAATGTGGACTTAACAACAGAAGAAATACCCTATCATTGAAGACACATGAATACAGAAAAGTGATGAGAAACCCGTTGTGAGATTTTATTTTTATTGTTGACACTATTGCAGATGTCCCCCTTCCCAGCCCTGCCTTTGCCCACCTCCAATTCCCCACACTTTGACTACGTGATTCGGGTGCTGTGATGATGACATGTGCAGACTCCTTTTGGCCCCCATTAGACTACTAAACGGAATGCACTGAATATATGGGCAAGTCTACTTACGGAGTCACGAGTTTTCAGAGTCTACAATACCTGAAGAATCACTCTGAGAGTTTTATCAGCCTTCGAACTCCAGAGCACTATACTACTGTAGCACGTTAGCAAGTCAGGGTGCCCTGAAAGTATGATCTCCAAGAACTAACAGATCTTTGATTTATAAATAACTTTATTTATAATGGTATTTACATAAAAACAAAACACATGAAACTCACAAGTTATACAAAGAAACTGATGTGTAATAAAAACAGCAATATAGACTGACAGGCAAAAATTTAAAGAAAGACAATAAAGAGTTAAACATCAAGTAGACAACTTTACTTCTAAATTTCACTTTGTCACCCACACTGAATTAGAATTGAAAAATGGCTCTCTCTTCAGGAGGTCCAGTACTGGAAATTCTGGAAACTGGTACGTCATATTCTGGTAAAGAATGTAAAGGCAATGACCTATTTCCATGCAGTACCTAATGCTTCCTTAATATGGGGTCACATTCAGTCTGCTTTGAAGTGAAACAGCCTGTTAAGCTGCTCTGCCAGGCTAGAAAAAAGGTCACCAGCATTCTGCTGATGTGTGAAGATGTGGCAGGAATGAACTCCTATTTAGAGAGTAATGAGAACCGGAGCAGAAGCAACTGGGCAACAGTTCCAAGAGAAGCAAAAGCCAGGAGAGGGAAATCAATGAACACATGCACAAGAATAGGCAGAGGAGTATGCACAACAGTGCAGGTCGGAAATGAACAGAAGGAATGAATCCATGGAGCAAGGTAAGGGCTTCTTTAGTTACTACTCACTGGAAAACAACTTAGTGCCGAGCCAAACAAATCGGTTTTAGCAGAACTACTTGGGAGGACCTGGGGGTGTTAGTGTATGGAATGCCACCTTTAAATTCAGGTTGGGTTCTTGTTGGCAGTGGTGAACATCTGCTTCAAATAGCAACAAAATGAAAGCTATATAAATCTATACAGCTGCATTCTTTAACTAACGTAATAAAAAACTTCAAATGAGACAAGCAAAAACAAGACATAAGCATTGTCAAATAAGGCACATGTAAAAATCTACACACATTATCCAGTGAAAGACAATATATATATATTTGGAGGTAGAAATAATTACAAAAATACTGACATTTCTAAAGCATTAGCGTATTTGTTACAAACAATCACCAACTAATCCCCATTCAGAAAACTGTTTTGTAAAATGATTATTCAACATGTTCAGGACTACATATTTGTTGCTTTTATTGAAATTTCACATGTGAGCATCAGAAGAATTCAGTTAGTGGCAAAAAAGTTGTCCGTACTATGAGAAATGTAATATGGAAATTATAAAAAGTTACAAATGTTCATAAACCCCATGGTCATCATAATGTAAATGTCCTTGAGTGCACCAAGTCGATACTTCCTCACCATCCAAAGCCCACAGTTCTTAGCTCACAGGCCCATTGACGTTTTTAGTAACGTGGCTATATCTGCTGGCATGCTCCCTTCGTCACCTGCAGGGCCGAGAGTGGCAATAACAGGTTAACAAAAATACTTTATAACATATATTCTTTTTCTCCAATTTTCTCTACATTTCACGAACTCCTAATCATCTCTGATGGCCCAGTTTGCTTCGGTGTTATTCCGTAAAAATGGTTCCAAATCCCTATGTACACTGGGCTACCACCCTTGTGTTCATGTGCACATGCACAGCACAGCATCTATGGGCAATGGCTCTGATTTGGTACAGATAAAGGTATCTAAAGACACACAGATAGTTTGGATCACATCCTAGTCAAATCCATAGTATTCACTCCTCAAGTTTGCCAAATGAAAACATTTATGTAACAAACTGCACAATAAAAACAAAATTGAAGCTCCCAAATCCCAATCAAAAGAAATCATTTCATCTATACTCTTATATTCGGTCCAAAGATCTGTCTAGAAAGTAGCCACCCACATACTATGAAAAGAGAGACATTTATTAAAGATACAAGAAACACTGTACATAGGACGATGACACCTCAGTTCCCTTCAAAGCAGTCACCTTGGGACCTCACACAGTTGTCCCATTGTCTCCCCCACTGTTCAGAACACTGCAAAATCCTTTGCTGGAATCACTGCCAGGTGTCCTGTCAGATTTTCCTGAATCTCATCCGTGGTCTGAAATCTCTTCCCTTTCAAAGATGATTTTAGTTTTGGGACAAGCCAGAAGTTGCAGGGCACCAAATCTGGGCTGTAGGGGGGCTGAGTGACCTGGATGATTTGATGTTTCGCCAAAACACTGCACAAGACATGACACATGAGAGAGTCGAATTGTTGTGACGAAGCTGCCAATCACCAGTTGCTCATAGCTACAGCCATTTTCGTCTCACTGCATTTCTCAACTGATGAAGAGCACTGAGGTAGTACTGCTTATTAACTGTTTGGCCTGGAGGGGTGTACTTGTGATGAAAAACACCTTCCCAATAAAAAACCAAAGTTTTTTTGGGGGGGTGTGGAGAACCAAGTGACTTCCACTGGGACAACACTGGGCCTTCATTTCTGGATCGTAGCTGTAGACCCACGATTCATCTCCAGTCATGACCTCCTTGAGGAAATCTGGTTCATTGGTAGTGGTTTGAACTGTCATTAGCCACTGCAGCACGATGTTCCTTCTGTTCCAGTAGCAGAAGCCATGGAACAAATTTCGCCACAACACCTTTCATGCCAAGATTCTGCATCAAAATCTCAGACACAGTAGTATTTGGAATTCCCAGATCAGCTTCTAGTTCTTGCACTGCCAGCGGCTGATCTTTGGGACCGCAGCCCGTACACCTTCAACATTCTCAGGTGTTCTGCTTGGTGCAGGCCTTTCAGAGAGTGATCACTTTCCACTGATTCTCGACCATCTTTGAAGTGTTTGTGCCACACGTTTTCTTGCTCTGCACTCATTGCATTGTCCCTGAAAGCCTTCTGAATCACCCAAATGATTTCCACAGAGGAATGTTCAAGCTTAACGCAAAATTTCATCGCTCTACTGGCTCATTTTGAATATGAGGGCCACACAGCTCACATGCTCACTCAATGGCGTCTACCGCCCCCACTGACTAGTACAGTGAAGTCGTCATTGTTCACACAGCTCATTCCAGTCCACTGCCTTGGCTGCCAAGTTACACTGATGTTGCGGAAACTGGTCTCGTTATATTAACTGTGGATGGATTTTTTCCAGATAAACCTTGCATAATCACTGACTTCAACTTAACTGATATATCAAAACACAATTTTGAACACAGCATATCAGTGAGGATTAAAGTGCCCACTGTAAATTATCTTTTCCTAATGTTGGCCCCATGTTTCAATCAAATGAGACCCTCAGTATTTCAACACTTACCCAGGAATTATTCATGATTTTCTAAGATTTGAAAACATCTGTGTCAAGGTAGCATAGAATCTAGTCATCCTTGATTAATTTATTTAATCACTCAGATTGTTTTTAGATGAAGTGATTTATTAGTTTACAATAAAAATGGTACAGATGGCAATTCATAAATTTTATTCATTCATAGCTATGAATAACTTTATAAATCAGAAATGGCTAAAATGTGTCAAAGCTAATCACTCCCCCCCTCTCTCTCACCTACCCCCCAAGTGATAATCTAAAATTTTGAGAGGACTTTTATTTACTCTTCTCCCTTCAGTAAAAATCATATGCACAGAAACAGAAACTATACATTAAACTCAGGAAATTCACTCATACCCCTGCCTTAAAACTCATCCACAGATTTAAAAATAGCCAATAAAATCTAAATTGACACTTGTTGTAAATTAACTGACACCACAAATAAATAACTGAATAACTCCAGAATATAATAAAACAATACAAATCTACACGACAAGAAGACTCCCCATAATTCAATTTACTAGGAATGCTGGGAGAGGAGAAGGAAAGGATGAGGGTATGCTTCCAAATTCAAAACCACAAAAGAAATAAAAAAATAAAATGCAATGTATGAGTTTTTATTGGATCCTGTTATTTCTTTTTTAAGCTATAAAGTATCTGAAGGGAGAAACTGGGAGAAATCCAGATATGGACAATATAGTAAGATTTTAAACTTAGTGTTAATTTCCTTAGATGTAATAATGGTATTATGGCAACTTAAGAGGAATATGCTGAAACACTAAGGATAAGTGTCACATCCACAACTGATGTTAAAATGGCTCACTGGGAAAAAATGGTTGAGCGTCATCATGGAGGAGGCAGACACTGGTATCCTCGTGGTGGCACCTCTGAGAAGACATCAAACTATGATGGCCAAGGTATTTATGCATTCCCTGAAAGGGCCCCGGACCAAGCAGGCTTGCAAGGACATGCTCACGTGAAACAATGAAAACTTTAATGCAGCACGCTTAAGGACAGCGCAGGAGACACACTGCTGTAAGCAGAAACGTGCCTGTGTCAGCAAAATGTGGAGCTCTCCTGTGCGATGGAGGCTGGGGAGCATGTCGTCAAATAGTCGGCACAGGACCCTGGGGGTCACGACCAGGAAGACACTCAACGCTGAGAGGACAATGAGTGACCTGCCCTGAAGGAAGACTTCCCACCCCACACACAATTTCGAGTGGATCAAAGACCTGAGTATAAAATGCAAAACTAGGACTTTCTGGAAATAACACAGGCCATCTTCATGGCCAGTGGGCAGGCATATGTAACATAAAAAGCGCTAACCAGAAAGACAGGTAAATTTGACTACGTTAAAACTGGAAAAAAAGGGCAAAAAAACCCAACCTAACCTTCAAAACACATCATAAAGAAAGGAAAACATAAACTACAGAGTAGGAGGTATCATGGACGCATGACTGATAATAGTAGTGTCCATGACAAGTAGGAACCAAAGCAAAAGACAGACACCCCAACAGAAAAGTGGGCAAAACTACTGGATGGTCGCTTTTAAAATGGAGGAGTCCGCGTGGCCAATAAACATACAAGGTGCTCAAGCTCACTGTTAATCTGGAAATGCATCAAAACCACAGTGACTGGCTTTCACTGACTGGTTTTAAATGCACTACATGCAACAGCTTGGCAAAAATGAGAAATTCTGCCAGCTGTTGGGGGACTAACGGGAACTCTCTAATGGGGTGGTGAGAATGTCCACTAGTGTGCCACCTTGGAAAGCAGTTTAGGCTTATTTAGTGAAGGCGAAGGTATACTTGAGATCTAACAATTCCATTCCTTGACATTTACCCCAGGGAAAACCTTGCTCAGCTGTGTCCAGAGACATGACAAGAATGTTCCCAGCAGTACTGTTCATAAGAACAAAAAGCGTCTGGAGCAACCATGTATCTGTCAACAGGACAACAGCTCAAAGGACTGTGGTATCCATGCAGCAGTAACACCATCAAACAGCGAAGGAAAGTGGGTTAGTTACACGGCAACAACGAACAAACTACAGCCACACAAAGCTGCCACTACACGAAACAACAACTTTCACAAGCATACTGGTAGGCGTAACAAATTAAAGTCAAAAATAACATACACTATATGAATCTGTGTTCATAACATTCAAAAGCCAGAAATACTATTCTGTGCAGGGTGCATTCCCAGGTGATAAAACTATAAAAAGGAAAGCAATGAAGTAATTACAACAAAAGCCAGAATGGTAATTACCTCTGAGGAAAAAAAGGGACTGGGATCAGGGAAGGGCAAAGGAGGTGTTTCTGGAAGTGTTGGCAACATTGTTTTTTTATAACTAGGTGGTCATCACACAGTTGTTTGATTTAAAAGAAAAAACGATCAACGAAACAAATGTTACAAAATGTTACAATCATGAAATCATTGTATTTTTATTCATACCATGCTTTCAATGTTTTTGCATGAAAATTTCATAATGTAATTTACAAAATTGGATAATTTATCAACAATCATATTAAGGGAGATTAAAGGAAAAAACCCACACATCCAAAAACAACACAATCCTTATTCTAAAGCAGTGGATCCCTGACTTTAATTAGCATGTATCAGAAACATGGACCAGACTGAGCCGTGCCCCCAGTTTCTGACTGAGTAGAGGGAGAGTTGGGCTTGGGAATTTACATTTCAAATGAGCAATTTCCCAGGTGACGTTGTTGCTACTGGTCCAGGGACTGGACTCTGAGAACCACTAAGGCAAGCTCTAAAAACACAAAAACCCAACAAGTGTATCTGAGAGCAATCAGTCTTTAATCTTTCACAGTTTCATGGGAAAGAGGTCATACATATAGCATATCACAGTTTCATGGGAAAGAAGACATACATATAGCATAAAGCACACACAGGCTCGATTACAAATATACCTTTGGTTTAGAGAGGAAAACGACCTCACTGTGAGAAGAGAAAAGATGTATATATATGCACTGTCATCAGGTCAGTGTCAAATTATTTAAATAAAACCAGGGGCAAAGCTGAAGACAAAATCATCATATGTAGGTTAAGAGATTAAATAATAGACATTACTGTATCCTTGACCTACCCAATGAAACACTTATTGGGAAAATTGACATATAAATAACTTTAGTAAGATAAAGAAGGGACATTTCCCACAGAAAGGAAGAGTGGTAATGGGGGAACATTCTTCATAACAAAGTATTTTAAAACTAACGGCCTGAGCCCTGGCTAGTGTGGCCGAGTGGATAGAGTGCCAGCCTGCAAACTGAAGTCGCTGGTTCGATTCCCAGTCAGGGTACATGCCTGGGTTGTGGGCCAGGTGCCTAGTTGGGGGCAAGTGAGAGGCAACAGCTCCATGTAGTTCTTGCCCATTGATGTTTCTCTCCGTCTCTTTCTCCCTCCCCTCCCCTCTCTCTGAAAGTAAATAAATAAAATCTTTAAAAAAAATAAAACAAATGGCTTGAGAGCATAGCTGAAATAAGTTGCTATTTTTTAATGTTTCTATTTCTTTCTATTATTTTATTTAAATAAATTGCTATTTTAACAGACATACATGACATGAATAGGACAATTTTAGACTAAACAAGTTTATAAAAATATAAATAATTTATATGAATTATGTCATGACTGAACATACACATCACTTCTGTTCTCACATGAAATACCATTAAAATGCCACAAGGAAAAAAGTGGGGGCATTAAACAAAGGAGAAAGAACAGAAGAAAAAGACAGCAGTGGAGAGAGAAAGCAGAAGGAATGAAACTGACCAGCAGAATGGACACGGCAGAACTTAAGTGCCAGCAGGCAGAAATGCAAGGCTACTGTATGTACTTCATGCCCAGAATCTCCCCTCCCTCCTCCAGAGCTCAGAACATGCAGGAAATGGGTACTTATGAAAGGTCAGAGAGCATACACAGCAAAACACACTGGAGAGGCAGGACGCCTACAGCTTCTCCAACAGAGCCAGCCATTTACCCCAGATATTCAAAAGAAGGTTTCCTTCTTAGAAAATTTGAATCAAATGAATGCTGGAAATGGGGACAGTAGAGGACAGCAAAGCTATAGAGGAATAGGTTAATTAACTATTTGAATAGGACCACAATGCTCCCTCCCCATCTTCCCCTCAGCTCTGAGAATGCAGTCAGTGGGCTTACATACTACCTCTCTCACCATGCTCAGGTCATGAGAGACTGGAGAATATCATTCTGGGAGAAGAAACTAGCCCGTGAGAAGTGACCTCTTGTTTTATAAAGACAGTTAAAGACAGTTGGGAGTCTGACAATCAAGGAGCTGAGTCCCTATAATTAACTATGATGGTTCTATTTAAAGACATTGTTAGGATAAAATCTATATATCTGGATTACTTGCTAGCATTACTAAGAGAATTTAACCTAGGTATTTAAATGCTTCACCAAATATGAAAGATGGTCTAATAAAATAATCAAGAAAAAACATTGCTCAGTGAAATCTGCCTTATGTGTTCACTCTTATTTTTGCTGGTTAATTTGAAATTGGCAAGTTGCCACATCCACATAAAGCCTAGTAATTACTGTTAATTGTTCAAAATATGATCATCTGTCTCATCCTTAGCCTTAAAGGTCCAAGTCTGTTGTTTCTTATTCAGTTAAACCTTCTTTAATGCTCGCCTCCCCAGCCTGGCATAGCAACCCTAAAACATGCTGTACAGGAAGGATGTGTACTAATTGCATCACGTACCTTTCTGTCTCTGAAGACAGATTAAAATGCACTGACCCCGTTATAATACGCAATGACTAACAAAATACTGAAACACAGTAAATATCCAACAGAAGTTTGCTGAATTGAAATGAACCATTATCAATATTAGGAATATCCTTATTTACTAGAATAAGGATAAAATTGCTTATTTTCTTTTTTTTAAAGATTTTATTTATTTATTTTTAGAGAGAGGGGAAGGGAAAAAGAGAGGGAGAGAAACATCAATATGTGGTTGCCTCTCACACGCCCCCTACTGGGCACCTGGCCTGCAACCCAGGCATGTGTGCCCTGACTGGGAATCAAATCCGCGACCCTTTGGTTCTCAGGCTGGCATTCAATCCACTGAGCCACACCAGCCAGGGCAAATTGCTTATTTTCAATCAAATTTAACATTAAATGAGAAGAGCAAATGGCAGCAGACTACATGACAGCCTCTGTAAAAAGGAGGAAGAATACATATACTTCCTGCTGATAAAATAACTGGTAATGAACGCACTTAAAAAAAAGCTAGTGAGTCACCTTTATGGGGAAGCAGGGTGGCAGGGTGGGAGTCTTTTCTATGTTCTTTTATATGTTTTGAATTTTGAACTATGTGAATCTGTATCTTTTCATATGTG
>VMDR010027388.1:0-13590 GCA_007922815.1 Macrotus californicus | reverse complement strand
TAGACACATCACAATTAAAATGCCAAAAGTTGAAGAGAAAATCTTAAAAGCACAAGAGAAAAGCAGTTATTTAACTATAAGGGAGCTCCCATAAGACTTCTAACTGATTTTGCAAGAGAAGTATTTTAGGACAGAAGAGAATGGCATAAAATATTCAAAGTGATGAAAAGCAAGAACCTACAACCTACTCAGAAAAGCTATCATTTAGAACGCAAGAACAGTTAAAGAGCTTTCCCAGACAAGAAAAAGCAAAGGAGTTCATTACCATCAAAAATTACACGAAATGCGAAAGGGTCTTTTTTAAGACAAAGAAAAGGAAAAAAAAAGATAAAAATATGAACAATAAAAAGGCAATAAATACATATTTATGAACAATTGAATCTGAAAAACAGAATAAATGAACAAACAGAACAGAAGCAGACTCATAAACACAGAGAGCATGGACATTTTGAAGGTCACCAGATGGAAAACAGGTTGGGAGGGTGGGTGAAAAGGTAAAGGGATTAGGAAAAAACAAACTGGTTGATACAGAATAGTCACAGGGATGTAAAATACAGCATAGAAATTAGTTAATATTGTAATAACTGTATATGGTGTTATATGGGTGCTGATTTATCAGGATGATCACTAGGTAGATCACATAATGTCTAACCATTCAGTTCTACACTTGAAACTAATATAATAATGTATATCAACTGTAATTAAAAAATAAAATATATATATATAAAAACAGGCCCATATGGTCCACACTGAGGGACAAATACAAACCTAAACTTTTGTCAGGTGGCTGACACATATAAAATTGGCATAAAAGATTTGCTATAAAGAAAATAATGTTCAATTAAAATGTTATACAACTTAAATAATAGTGAATTAAAGGTGTTTCACATAATGAAACAGCTTTTCTTTTTAAAAACATGTGGCAAGTTTTTTTTCTTAATTTCTTTTCTTGAACTAACTAAAAAACAACAAAAGTAATATACACTCGTTTTAGGAAGTCAAGCAGCATAGAGAGTTACAAAAGTCAACAAGCTCCATCTTGTGTTCTAATGACACCCTCATCCCACAAGTTAACCAAGGTTGACAGTTCCATATGTATCCCTTCCCCACTTTCTCTGTTTAAAAAATCATTTTGTGAACTTTTTTAAACTAATTCAATTTTTATAATTGAAAATACTTTGTTTTTATTATTGCCAATGCAACCCATATTCATTTGAGAAAAATACCAAACATGCAAATGAACAAAAGCAAGACGAAATAAAAACATTTAAATGGGTGTGCATTTTCATTCACTGTTTGAAAACACTTAATATATATTGAAATCCTGAATCAAAAGTTTGGTACAAATGCCATTTGCCAGCTGCAGATGGCCAGCTCCATCTGCAATAGTTGTTTGCTGTGAGAGACCCTAATCATCCTTGGGGAGTCAGCCAGAATGGCTTCCACTTCAAGCAAGGTGTAATTTGGGTTGGTAAATCACCAATCATACCCTGAGGTCCAAGGTGGGGTGCCACCCTTGTCCCCCAAAGTGCAGCAGGGGTCATGGTCAGGGACAGGATGCTCCCAGTCTGTCCCGCCAGGCTGCTTGACAGCTGTGGCCCATTCGTCCCCCTCACGCCTCCTATCCTCCTGTCACTGTCCTTTCTCTTCTGTCCCCTCCACCTCCTTCCTTGCCCCACTCCCTTCCTTTCTCCAGCTGGCAAAGGGTCCATGTCACTCCCCTCTTGGGTAACTGGAGCCCTTCAGCTGTTCGCGTCCCTGTTTGGAAGGACATGTCAGTGTTTTCTGAGGCTCCTGGTACAGCCAACTTCCCACAAGGCTTCATCTGTCAAAGCAGGAGGCTGACTTAAATTTCCTTACAAGAACTTTGCAAGAGCAATTAAAAGCTTATCTTAGGTGCTTTAAAAAATCTCCCCAGAATTGCCCAGCCCCTTTCTGAGACCTATATTTTGCAATAAATCTTTCCCCTATCATAGTTTGGGGGCTTCATCATGTAGCCTTGGAGGATGTATGGGGGGAGTAGAGCTGCTGCAAGGAAAAGGTTCACAGTCAGTGTTATCTCTCCAGGAAGAGGAGGGCCCAGAGGCGACTGTAGGATGGTAGAGGCAGATTTAGGAAACAAGAAAAGAATATGGACATTCTAGGCAAAAATGATCACTGACCCCTGCCTATAAAGAGTGTCAGAAATTGGAGGTGGGACCTGTCTGGGTGAGCTGATAGTCATTTCTCTTTTCTTCTTTCTTCCTTCCTTTCTCTCTCTCCTTCTCCTCCTCATCCCTCTTCTCCCTTTTCTCCCCCCTCCATCTCTCTCTGTCTCTCTCTCTCTCTGTCTCTCTCATAGTTCTACTTAATCTTAAATGCTCTTCTACAAAACAGATTATTTGGAAATGGGTTAGCTTCACCAGCCTTGTCCCAAATTATTTGGATAGGCTTTCCCAGGACAATTGGAGGTGTAAAGAGCCAACAACTCCCATAGGAGGTACAACAGCAAGAGTAGACCCTAATGTAAACCATGGAATTTGGGCGATGGTTATGTGTAAATGTAGGTTAATTGACTGTAAACAATGTAGCACTTAGCTGGGGGATGTTGATAGTGGTGAGGCTATATTTGTATGTGGGGGAGAAATATGTACATGGGAACTCTGTACTTTCTGCTCATTCTGCTGTGAACCTAAAACTTCTCTAAATAAAGTTTATTAAAAAATTTCAAAGGCAATGACTACTGCTAGGAGGTAGAAACACACTATATACCCACCCGTACAACTTAGCTATTAAACACACAAAGACAAAAGGGGAAAGAAACAAGGACTTTGAAGACAGTCCCCAAGGTCTAATATCAGCAGGCACCTAGTAATCATGTGGGGACAAGGAGCCTTGGACAGGGGACACATTCACTTGCTTGGTGCCAGGAACCTTTGGCATTATCATTTTACAAAGGGAGATGCAAGAATGTCTTCATAATCCAAGGCTTGGTCTCCTCCTCCTTAAACCCCATGGGGAAAGAAATCTGAGGACAGAATGATCCTGCTGGGCATGTCCTTCTGACATTACAAATCTGGCTGAGAGATTGGGCCAGAGCTGCAAATCCCATCGAGGCTGTTTTCAGAAACCAAGTGACGGGGTCATCTCACCTCAGTTGATCTACCTGACCCTGGGCTTCTCCACTGACTCTGACAAAGGAAATGTTATTGTCAATCATATTCTTCAGTTATTTATGAGATATTATTACTAATTATGTATTATTATGACCTCAACATTCGTTGAGTACTCACTATGTGCTGGTCAACATTTGGTGAGTGGGTAACACATTCTCTTATTTGTTCCTATGTTTCTGGTCAAGAAGGTACTACTCTTATCTCTTTTTTACAGATAATGAAACTGAGGTTTAGGGAGAATTAATAATTTTCTAAGACCACAATTATAGTAGGTTTTGGGGCCAAGAAAAAAGTTCAGGTTTGTGACACTCCAAAGCCCACGTTCTTACCACCTAGTCATGATCTCTGGGTCTCAGCAATACAACAGGTATTAAGGATGAGCAGAAGAGCCATTTGGGTTTTAGTAGTGGTTCATCTGTTTCACAGTGTCCAGAACTGGCCTAATTGAAGACTTTGTCTTTCACCTCTACATTATTCTGTCCTCACTCTCCCTGCCACATCCCATACAATAGCCATCCTAGACAAGGTACTTTTCTCCACACTTATCACACTTTCCCCTATCTCTGATTGGTATATGTTGCTAATGTGATTCCACATGCTGGGATTGTGCTTTCTCTGTTCTCCATCCGGCAAAGTTCCCTTTCAAGAATAAATTCCAATGTTGTCTCCTCATCAGAGAAACCTTTCCCTAGCCTTGCAAGAATTATTTTTTCCTCTCCCTATTGTGTTTTCACCACATTGTATTAGACTGTCAAATCTAGCCCCTAGCATATTGCTTTTTATCATTTGTGCGCATGTCTGTCCTTCTCATTAGACTCGGGAGGGTTAGTTGTTCATCTCTTGCCTTATCTTACTCATCTCTGTAGTAAGTACTAGTATTATTGCACTGAGTGAACACTGGGTGCTCAAAATATCTGTTGTATGAGTGAATGTGTAAAGTGAATTTAATTGGAAAATATAATTAGGACTTTAGAGATTCTTATTTTGCATTTGCATTTCCAGACCCTAAGGCTCACAATTATTGGTTCAGAGTCATAGTACAAAAATAACAGAAGAATTAAAGGCAAAAGCTAAATTAGAACCAGCGTTAGTCCATTGAGCAAACCCTCCATCTTAGCTTGTATCCTCCTCGTTGTGAATTTTGTTCTTATGAAAAGTAACAAGTTGAAAAGAATGTTCTGAAAATTGGTTTTATTTGCTGATATATAAGGTCTAATGGGAAGATTTTTTGTTCAGAAGGATTCAAGGAGACTTTCCTCATTTATTGACTTCTAAGAGTCAAACATGCCTTCCTCAGACCTCTTGAGAAAGAGGGGAAATTTCTTCTTTCGGAAATAAGTAGAAACCAACTAGAAATAAGTTTCATTATAACTGTGCAGCAAATAATAGTCCTTCGCAATGTGCTCTTGTGCTGCTGAATGGGTCTTTCCAGTTTATTCCAAACTGGGTTCTACATCAGTCAGAGAGACTACCAAGTGTACTTACACCAGGGCACACTGGTTGCCTGGCCTAGAAGCTGTCTGGACTATGGGTACTGGGAGGGTAGGAGCCTGCTGATGTTGGAGGCTGGACAACGTTTTGGACTTGTGCAGCAGGGAATACTTAGGGAATTCAGCTGCCAAACTTGCCCCCACTTCAAATGGGAAAATGGTGTCAACTGATTAGGCTCAGCATTAATACGTGTCTTTGTCTAAGCTCAAACTGTATGCCAGGCATTGCCCTCTCAGAGAGTAATAGTGAGGTGGTAAAATGGGGCTAAACCAGGAGGTTTGGACCTTGCCATTTTACCCTCTGTCTCTTCTTCCCACCCTCATCAGTTCTATAGAATTATTATACACACAATATTAAACTCTGGCCACTATACTAGGTCACTGTTGGACTTGATATTTCAAGTTGAGTGGCAAAAACAACGAAGTTGTGTGCTAAGAAATACTCAGCCCAGGTTACCTGTTGTTATTGGAAAAGAAAGCCTAACTATGGGTTTAGCTTGGCCCATGACTCACCTGACACATTGTTGGCTCATGGATGTTCACTGCACATCCAATTCAGGCATGGGCTGCCATCCACAGGGGAACAGCAGCAGAGTGGGTTTGAAGAGAGGCTGAGAATCCTTTCTAGGAAATACTGCTCCTAAGGCACCCACTTATTATTGCTTAGAAAAACTTGACCCTTTGGTAGGGTTAACTATAATGTCTTGTTTTCACTGGAAAAAGAGCATCAGAGTGTGCTGTCCACTTCCCTCTGTGAACAAGTGGCCATGATCTCTACTATCGTATAACCCTAAACAGCGACACTGGAAAGAAGTACAACACTTTCATAGTAAATAAGAGCATTTGAGATCTTGCTCTCTGACATATATTATCAGTTTGGCTCAAATAAACTGAACTCTTATAAGAAATTAAAAATGAAAAAATGTTTAGATAGTTTATGTTTCTTAGAGTTCCACTGAAAGCTGAAGTAGGCCTATAGTTTCAACTATTGTTGTTGTTTGAGATAAAGGTTTTATGAAGTTTCATTATTTTAACAAAGCTTTTGATTGTATTCTGTATTCTATACTGATCTTACTACATTATTGCTTCTAGGAATAGACGGTCTCCTCAATATACTAAAAACGCCACTCCACTAGGGATTACGTTGAATGACTGTAGCACAACCTTCTCCATGAGAGAATGCAGAAGCCCTGGATTACTACAACAATAAACCCAGCAGCAGGGAAGGTAAAACAATGTCCCGCTAACTTGATGGAATGCTTTGTCCGCATTCCAAAAGCTTGAAAGAAGTGCCAGCTTTGCGATCCTACTACAGTAGTGAGGGCAGGGACTGGTCATAGTGCATTCCCACTGCTGTCTGGGTAAAATGTAACATACCATGACTTGGGCTTCCCTCTGCTGAGCCATGCCGTAGAAATTGCCTGAATTTATTGAGTAGCTTCCAAAAGTTCCAAACATTTCGTATATGAGATCTCACTCACATGTACAATGTTTCTCCAAAAAGGAAGTGAGTGTCCCGTTCTTACTTCACTGAACAAAGGGTAGCAGAGATTAGGATGCACTGGCTCGGCACAGGTTAACATTTAGGAAACAAAGGAGTTCTTTTGTCCATTCTGGCTCTGCTGCAAAATTGCAATCAGATCAGACATAAGTCATTATCCACTCATTCACTGATTTGAGTGTCTATAATGTGCCAATCAAGGTACTAGTCATGGAAAGCAAGACAGGCATGAAATCCACACTCATGGAGGTGACAGTCTGTCAGCCTTATTATGTGCTAGGTGCTGTAGGGGAAATACAGTCATCTTTTAAAAATGCTTCTTTTAGAGGAAACATATGATTACCCACATGTCAAGTTCCTTCCTGCCTCAGGGCCTTTGCATTTGCTGTCCCTTCTGCCTAATGTTCTTTTTCTACTTTTGCCTGACTAGTCACCTTCTATCATTCAGATTTTAATTCAAATGCTTTCTCTTCACAGAAACCTTCCCTGTGCATCTTATTTCATGTTATCCCTCTCTCCTTCTCAGTCACTTTATGACATTACCTTGCTTCATTTTCTTTACTCTTTGAAATTATTGCATGTATCTGTGTACTTGTTCATTCTGTTTCACACACTTGAATATAAGCTCCATGGGAACAGAACCTTATTTGTATCCCCAGAACATAAAGAGCACCTGGCATATAGTAATTGCCCAACACACATTTGCTGAGGGCAGGTACAATGCAACATTCCACAGAGAAATACCTTATGAGTAGAAGAGAGAAAGTTTTGTAAACACTCAAAGAAGAATGAGTGTAGTCAGCCAGGTTGACCTGCAAACCTTACCTGAAAAATTACCTTAGACTGGGATCTGGATCAGGATGAATAAAGAAAAGGTAACGTGGCTGGGCCATATGAGGGTGGGTCAAAAGGGCATGAGGAAAGGACTCAGAGCAGGAAGGGCTTTGTGGAGTGGCTGAACCCAGAGCTCCTGGAAGCAAGCAGTCTAAAAGGACAGGTTGGACCAGCCCACGGAGAGGCTTCAAATCCAGCTGCAGGAAATATTCTTCAAGAGGAGAAAGAACTCAAGAACATTCAGTTGCATCCCCATTGAACAAAGCCCACAGTTGTTTGTTGTTGTTTAAAGGAATAACAATCTACATTTCTTAGAAAATGCCATACAGTATTCAGACATCCCATTTCCTACTTACAATGTAACTAAATCAGTGGGAAGCTAGAGACAGCATGAATAAATCCATTCATAGCTGGCTTCTCTGGGCATGGCTCTCTCAAATCTGCCAAGGTGTGGGGAGCGATGGGGACCTGGAGAGGGCACAGAGTGGTGGTGGGGAGTGCTTCCCTGGTGAGCCTGTGAGGTAGGCATTCATGGTAAAGGTGTGCACAGCACATTTAGGATCAGGCTTGGTACATAAGGACCGCAAGTCTTTTGGCAGCTCAGAGACTTAATACTACGGAGCTTCACTTTAATGGGGACTGACCGCCATTTAAAACAGTTTAGAGTAAACTAAAGAAGGACAAGTAAAAACTGCATTCTGTACCATTTTGAAATGTCAGAAGGCAAACTGATTAAAATTTTAGGAGTGAAAAGATACCCTATATTTGTCCCTTTCTTCTCTAAAAACATAAAAGAAAGAACTCTCCTCTGAACGGCCCGAGTGGAAAACCCTGGTGAAGGGTCTGCACGCCTGTGAAGTACGAATGACCCTGCAGAACTTAAAAAAGAACCTGGCGCTGTTTAACGGCAAATGGGTGACACTTGAAGCTTCCTTGACACAGGTCAGCTTCTGTTTGCAGCTCAGCAAACCACATGCTGCATTCAGTCACTCCTCAAGGATCATCGCTCCTTTCCAAGTACTAAGATGTCAGCAAAAATCTACCTTCTGGGGAAATTTAATCTGCGGGAGAGGAGCTGCTGACACTCATAAAAATAGCTTTCAGACATTATGACTCCTCCGGGACACGTCGGAGAAAGGGGTCACGGAGTGCAGGGCGAAAAAGTAAAGCTATTTAGGATCCTCAAACATCAGGCAGGCCAGAACCTCTCAGCCTGGGGGCCAGAAGCCCTAAGGGTTCTATGGGACGGCTTCAGGGCATCTAGAAATTCCATGAAATTGAACAAAAATTTTCATGCCTTTGTGGAAATTTCTTTTGGGGTGGGGGAACCTTTCATCAGATTCTCAGGGGTCATGACCAAAAATGATTAAGGGCTATCAAATTAGTATATTATTTCCATAGATATGTTTTTCACTCTCAAAATTGTTTTTCATTGCTCAAGAAATATATAAATCTTATAAGAAATTTTAAAATTATAGATAGATCTGAAGTCTCTTTCATACTGCCATTCCAGATCTGTTCCCCCTAATTTTACCCCCCTACAGAGGTAATGATTGTTCTATTTTTCAATGAATCTTCCTAATTATGCTCCTAGAGAAAGTTTCGAGCATTTGGGTGTGTGTTTTTCTTAACTTAAATGGTACCACATGTATATTTCTGTAACTTGCCTTTGCATTCCAACAATGTCTCCGGGAGAGCTGCGTGGTACTCCACAGTAAGGCTGAGCTCGGTGTCCTTAGTGTTCCTCTGACCGATGGCCATTTAGGTAGTTTTTAGTTTCGCCCATTATGAAAAGCAGCGCAATGAATGAATACCTTTGTATGTGTCTGTTTATGCACTGGGATAAATCATTTCTCCAGGAGAGAGGCTGAGAGGGGAAATTTCTTGGTATTTTAAATTTTTAATTCAATTTCCAAATTTCCCTCTAAAGATATATTGGTTTACCTTTCCATTAGTCATATATGAGGATCTGTTTCCTATCTCCTACTGCCATACTAGATATTGTCAATCCTTTTAATTTTTATCAATCTGTAAGATAAAAAAGTATATCCCCTTGTTATTTTCATTTGTATCCCCTAATTGTGAGGTTGAACACCTTTCACATGTCTTGACTGCATTTCCTTTTCAGCGAATTGCCTGTTTGAAGCACAGTAGTTCTCACACCTTACTGTACGTCAGAATCATCTGCAGGGTTTAAACCACCATTGCTGGGTCCTGCCCCCCAGAGTTTCTGATTCAGCGCGTGAGTGTGAGTATGTATTTCTAACATGTTCCCAAGTGATGCTAATGCTGCTGCTCTGGGGACCAGACTTTCTGAAAAACATGAAACTAGAGTAATCACTTGGTCCTGTACCTCTCTAGTGTTCTATTCCCAGTGGCTTTTGCCGCTGGTATACATTAGAATCACCTGGAGGACTTTATGAACATGCTGGTATCTGAATCCCACCCCAGGCCAAGTAGGTCAGAATGCCCTTCCCAGGTGTAGTTTTTAAAGATCTCCAGGTGAGTATGATGTTTGGCCAGATTGAGAACCATTGCCCTCGGATACTGGTGCTTTGAAGGAGGGCAAGGTCCTTCATTCTACTTCCCCTTTTGAGCATATATCACAATTGAAGTTTTGCCTGGGGCCAATCCTGTGGATTTACAGCAAAAGAATACTTTCACTTATATTTAACATTCAAAATGTTTGTTGTTTGCTTTGTTTAAGGGCAACTCAATGTAGTGGACATTCAGACCTGTGTTCGTTCTCATCCCAGTTCTACAGTTTGCCATCTACATGATGTTTAGGTTAGTAACAAAGCTTCTGTTTGTTCTATGAACCAGGCTTCATATAGGTACCAGACAGGATTATGTAAATAAAATGAGGTATGTTAGGAGCCACGGACAGTGCCCAGAGCACAGTACGGACCCAACAAAACTACATTCAGGTCCCTTTCTAGCCTGTGACTCATTTGAGGCAAAAACCAGGTTCCTAGATTCCCTCCTCACAGAGGAAATAATCCTATTTTCTCCCATTGTGTAGAGAAATTGCAGTCTTTCCCAGGACTCTAAATAAAATTTTCATTCTACTCTTAACATGTAACCACCCAGGTTGCCTCAAGTTTACATAATTGAATAGGAATTTCCTTAGAAATGAAGGCTTTCATAAAAAATATATTTGGTACTGAGTGATAAAAGACAATCAATCAATAAATATTTTAAATGCTTATTAAATGCAAGGCACTGAAGGGGTTCAAAGACCTCCCCCCTCCACCTCATGCCACCCTCAAGAACTTGTAATGGATTTGGGGAGGCCTGACACTTAAAAACAACCAACAAAATCAGGTGGGTAACAGTAGGTGACAGTGAACTCCAAGGAATTTCAACAAGGAAAAGAGAAAGATCTCTTTGATGGGGTGGTCAGGACTTTGAAGGAAAAGCAGCATGTTGCTAGACAGAGGGGAGAGAAGTGTTTCTGAAGAGAAATGTGGTGTAAGCAATGACAGAGTCACTGAAGTGATTTGTAGGAGCAAGGAGTAGACCAAATGGACAGCCTGGATTGTTCATGCGCGGAGTGGTGGGGATAGCTTGTGCAGAGCCTTAAAGACCAATAGGGGGTTGGGTAACATTGGAGTTTTAGTAGGAGTTGCTTTGGAAGAAAAATATGATTAAACTGTATATTTTCATTTATTATTTGATTTTTAAAAATTTAAATTTAACTTTTGCTGGGTATAATTGTATGGCACAACACAAAAGGTACTATAGTAAAAAGTTTCCGCCCACTCCGTCCCCCAGTTGCTTAGTTTTGCTCTCTGTGTTACCAGTTTTTTTGTATATCTTTTAAGGAAATATATATATATATATCTGATTCTCATTACTAATGGTAGTTATACACTCTAAAAGTCGCTTCTGTGAATGCTAAATTAGTGCATACTGAGTAAGTGCTTCTAGGGGAAATACAGGGTTCAGTTCCTATGAGACTCTGACCACAACTTTTTATCAATTGATCAGGACATAATTTTGTTTATGTGTGTTTCTGTTTAAAGACACCTTATTTAATTTAATATATATTGTTGACTAATTAACATCAAACTCATGGACAACAGCACTTTAACTCATGCCTGAACAAAGCTTATTTAACATACGTGTTTTCTCCATAAGGCACATCACAGCCTTCTTGCACTTTGGAACACTAAACAGATGTTATCATTGCTCTTGAGGACCATCTGAAACAGTAAAATCATCATCAAAAAGCACAAAAATGCAAAAAAAAAGTGGCACCAACTAGACTAGGAAAGGACACTTGTTTACGGTATGAGCTGAACTAAAAAGGCAAAATGTCACCTTATTCTCCCTCAGCTGGGGACGTGCAAGTTTGATGACTCAATTTTTTTACCACCGTGAGCATCCATGAATGATCACAGGGTTTATGAGTACTGATTTGGGGGTTACAAATACATTTTAGCAGCTAGGCAAATTAGTAAATGTGGAATCATCAAATAATGAGAGCCAACTATACATACAAACTATTAAGATATAATTTCACTCTTTCTCAAACAAACAATGAAAGCCATGATTAAGAAAGATAATAAGTACAGTGGCAGTGACGAAGCGCAGTTAGAGGCAGTCCCCATTCTCAAGGCTCAGAGTTCTGGGAAGGTGGACAATGACATCAATGTCCACAGTTGGATCACAGGGAGACTCAGCATTGCTACGAAGATGGGAGGACGGGGCAGTGGTGGTCATAGTGTCTCCTTCCACACAAGTAACTTGGGAAGGAGTGGGAGGGGATGTCAAAGGAAGAGCCGTCTGGCAAATTAAAACCAAGTTGGGTCTTGGGCAGATGACAAGCAAGGAACAGAAGCAGCAGGTGGGAAAATGAAGTAGTGCACAGCTGTGAACTTGAAAGAATCGGAGGGGTCTGTGGTAGAGCAAGGGACTAGAGGGATGACCTTCGTGATCCAACTAATGTCTAAGAAGAAAACTTGACATTTAGACATTATCTTTTATGCAGGAAACATGCAAATCCTGGGCTGGTGAGGAGACTACAAAAGAAAAAGCCTCTGAACCAGTGCTTCAGTGAATGCCAGGGGCCACAGCAACCCTGTTTAAGATGGGCAAAGTTCCCAGAGGCCATTTAAGGGGCTATTGCTATTATCAGTCTATGTGGAAGAGAAGATCTTTGGATTGGAAGTAGAATCTGAGAATGAGGGAGGATTTTAGAATAATGATTGAATTCAATTCTGATCCATCACTGTCCTCTTCCTTCAGCAACCCTGTCAGGAGGGCTTTGCTTAACACAGTGACAAAGAAGGGGTTTGCTTTCTGACTCTATGTCCCTGCTATAGACTGGCCTGGCTCATGACTGTGTCTCCCAGGATCTCCCAATTCCAAAGGCAGTAGAGGCTTCCATAGATCTGTAAGAAGCTGTTATACAAATCATAACTGCATGTCAAAGGTAGAACAGAACATCCATTGACACAGATGTTGTCAGAACCCAAGCCTAATAGCTAAGTGACTTCATCCTCAAAGTCCAACTTTCTATTGAATAGATATTTCCAGCATTGTGCAGAAGTCTCATTATCTGATACATTGTGGCTATGATCTCTGCATATCTTCCAAGGAAGAGATACTATCTTTTTGGTGAATATTTACCTTGGCATAAAGCAGTGGTTCTCAACTTGGGGCATTTTGCCAGTCAACAGACACTTGACAATGTATGGGACTTCTGCAGTTGTCACACCTCAGGGGAGGGGAGGAGCTACTGGTGTCTAGTGGGGAAAGGCCAGGGATGCTGCTAGACATACTGCAATGCACAGGTCTACTCCAACAACAAAGAATTACTTTGCCAGTGCAGGGGCTGAGGAACCCTGGAATAAGGAGATCAGAGTTTCTCTGTTTATCCTGCTGTAAAATCTGGTTCAAAATGTACTTAAAACATATTGAAATGTATTTCAATTATTACTTCAAGTCAATCTGCTGACAGGCCATTACCCATCAAACTCCTGATTTACAGCTCAAGTTTTGACATATGATTAGCAACAAAAAATACAGACATAGCAATTCATTTTAGAGATTCATATTTTCTGTTACACTGTGTACCATTTCGTTTTTAAGACTTGTACTGCTGACTCAATATATTTACTTATTTTATCACTGTGTCCTCAAAACTGTCATTTAGCAACGACAATGAATGAAGTTGACTCAAGCTCATTTGATGTAATCAGCACTTTCACATGCTACTGACCCCTCACCCCCAGCCCTGCAGAGGTCAGAGATATGACTAACTCTTACTCTTGGGCATTTATCTCAGGACAGCTTCAAGGAGCTAACTAGAGGGTTGTGAAGTATAGAGGCTGATTATTCTCTTTAAGGGATACATTAATTGTGTGTATATAAGAAGCAGTATGTTAGGAGATAAAACCCTTCTAGAAAACTCTATTCTTATTTCCTTATGAGATGCTGTGATTTGGAAAATGAATTTCTATGCCCTAATTGTAGGGGGGGGCGGATTGAATATCTAACTATGTGTCCTGGACATCAGATTAGAAAGCATGTTTTCCCATGCATATGAATCACCTGGGAATCTTGTTAAATGTGAATTCTGATTCAGCATCTTGATGCCAAAGAT
>VMDR010027387.1:0-13591 GCA_007922815.1 Macrotus californicus | reverse complement strand
AGGGTAGGAGGGGAGAGAAAGAATTTATCTTGCTTAAGATCAAGTTTCACATAATGGCAGTTAAATTAGTCTATCATCTTTCTCCGCCTACAAATAGTCTAACCACCCCACAGGTCATAGAAATCAGAGAGAACTAGGCTGGACAGAATACATTCCTTCCTGCTTCCCATCTCAGAGCAGCTGTGTGATTTCCTGAGGACTCTGTTGCCAGTTCTAGGGATAAAAGCTCATTCACACACACAATAACCCGCAAGTCTCCAGTTTCTATTCTTCCACCCTCCCTCACCCTACTCCTCCCTCATTTGGCACCAGAAAAGCCAAACTCACCAATGCTTTAAACACTTTGAAGACCAATCTGAAAGAGGAAGAAGGATCTGTATACATTGACTAGCATGTGCCCTACCCCCTCTGCTCTTATAAACAGCAGCAGCCCATCTTTGCAAAGAAGCTTGCCTGAAGAGCAGGCACCCTGTGAATGAAGTGCACTCTCAGGGCTTTGCAGATTATTTAGATCCACTGTGCAGATCACCGATGACGGCTTAGCTGTGCAAGAAACGGGTAGATTGCATTTACTGAAGACTTGGAGTTTGCTTCGGAGAGCAAAAGCAAAAGGACCCTAAAGTGTCAACCTTGAACTGTGCAGGTAAGGAGATTCAACGTTTCCATGCGAGGACCAGAACTGTATGTAGTAAAATGTTGCTGATTTTAGTAAACTCCTGGAAGTTTGGGGATCTGTCCTACCTGCTTTAAACTGGGCTGCTTTATTTATTGGTCAGAGATGGGATAATCTAATCGTTGCTCGGTGCTTCTGCTAGGTAGTGGCTCATTGCAGCAAAATACAGAGGGGACACTCCCCAAGCCTCCAGCACCTCTGCAATGAAGTCAAAAATGTTAAGGCGTATTTTCAAATCCTATTTTAAGGACTTTGTGGAGTTTCTGTAATCTGTAGCGGCAGTTTCCTTCAATGTTGAAAGAAAATATATAGTGACAGCTGAAGGTAAAAAAAGTGGAGAATTATCTGGTATTTTCACAAGGTAGTTTCCCCTTCATTACCCCACTTGAACCTGTCAAAAGCGTTACTATCCCTGTTTTGCAAATAAGAAAAGGGACTCAGAGAAGAAACATACCACACAACTAGAAATTGGCAAGTGGGACTAGAGACTGAAAATAGAAAGCTCTCAAAACTGTAAGTGAATATAAGAAAATTGCATGATCTATTTAGTATCTGTGACACAGAGCAGATTTACACAGAGCCAATGCTTCATACATTTCAATCAAAATCATTGACCAGGAGCGTTTTTTTATACTGAACAGCAAAGAAGCTCTTTTTAAGGGTAAACAAATGGGTTGGTAGGTTCCGTCTGTAGCCAAAAAAAGGAAAACCCTTGACTTTTGAATGCAGTGTTTCTGCCTTGAAGTGCTCTGATTGTTTTGAAACCTAGAGAGAGGCCATGACACCGTATATGCATCAGGTGATTACTGAAAAACAAAATGTAACTAAACCTGGACTTGGGGCTGCACTGCATGCCCATGAGTTCCTGCAAAGGAGATCAATCGGACTGGGAGCCAGTGAACCCCAAAAGAATGGTAGGCTAAAGAAAGTTTGCAGACCAAGTCCGAGTCCAAGTCCAGCATTTCTGTCTTCCTAAACTGGAACTATCAATTTCATTTCCTACTACCTTTTCCCTGCTTTCTTTAATCAAACTTTTGATGTGTTTAGGAACTAGTTATCTGGTACGAAAATCAAGATTTTTCCATGGTGCAGGAAATTATCAATTTGCCTTTGCTATGTCATTGGATTAAGGAATTAAGAGAACGATCCTTAAGGTTCATATCCAACCTTGTGAAGCTAATGGCATGAAGGATAACTATCAAATCTCTCAAATAACATAGCTCTGTGCAGATCACTACTTGGACCTATTTTGCTACGTCTTATGTTCTTATTAAAATTTCTCAAACATTATAATCCAGTTAAATAAGTGTTGATTAAGCGCAGCGCAGCTTGTGGCACCAAGCAAGGTAAGCCGGAGTCCCTAGCCTTGGGGAACTTACACGTGGCCCTGCAGGGCACAACCAAGGCGCCTGATCGGGCTACATGAAGGGATTGAGTTGAGGAATCACAGAAAATGAATTTGGATAGAAATGTAAGACAAGCTTATTTGACCTTGAATCTCAGGCACCTTTTAATGGGAAATCTCATTGGCAAACTTGGAATAAGTGATAAAAAACATTTTGAGGAGATGAGTTTCATAACCTGACTATGTCTGGAGAGAACTGGAGATGGGAGACCACTAACAGAGCAGAATATAATGAGGCTCTAGATTAGGTGGATGGCAGTGGAAATGGACCATAGAGGAACTCAAGAGACATTCATTAGGAATAATAGAGGGAAATTGGTGAGGGATTAGATCCAGGCACCACAGGAAAGAAGTAAGAGGCATCTCTGAAATTTAGAACCTGTGGGATCTGGGCAGTGGTGCTACTACTATTCCTAGAAATAGGTAATTTGGGGATAGAAATGGGAATTGTAGGAATGATTAGTTCTGTTTGGACCTATTGAGTTTGAGGAGACAGCACAATTTCCAAGAAGCAATGTCATTTGTTATTTATTGATAGGGTGACCGACCTGAGGTGAGTATCTCTGAGAGCAGATAGTTTTTAGAGTTTTTTTTTATTTTTAAAGATTTTATTTATTTATTTTTAGAGAGGGGAAGAGAGGGAGAAAGAGAAACAGAGAAACATCACTGTGTGGTTGACTCTCATGCACCTCCCACTGGGGACCTAGCCCAAAACCCAGGCATGTGCCCTGACTGGGAATCGAACCAGCGACCTCTCAGTTTGCAGGCTGCCACTCAATCTACTGAGCCACACCAGCCAGTGCCAAAAAGCAATGTCTTATGACTGGTTGGAAGGAATGGCCCTGAATGTGAATGATGGAGAAGAGGTGCGGGCCACAGTTAAACCTGGGGAGTATGACTGATTGCCAAGGTTGTATAAATGGCTCAACTACATTTAAAAGTTAAATCTAAAAGACGCACATTTTCAGGCCAGAGGAAGAGGACAGTCCTAAAAAATAAGAGCCACAGAAATACAATTCTTTTTCTCAAAAGATAGCAAGCTTGAGGGAGGGTATCAGGTTATTTCTTCTTTTAAATCTCCCTTTCCCTACAATAACTAGCACAGTGCTTCATACACAGCATGAGCACTCCATAAATACTAAGTCATTCTAACATAAGAAGCATGGAGAATTTTTGCTTCAAGCAATCATCCAGTGTGAAGTCTGTCATAAACCCTGCAACCCACCGGTGGCTGCTGTTAACCACCTTGCTGCTTGAATTTCAATGGAAAAGAAATGGCCTTGGATGACTGGGAGTTCATGCTAGCTTTGCCTTGTAATCAGCTATGTGTTCTTTAGCCAGTTACTGACTATCAGTTTTGCTTGGTTTCCTCATGTAGCAACTATAGTAATAAGCTTATAGGAACATTTTTTAGACCTTTTCAAATAATAAGTATGAATACAAAAGAAACTTGAAAATACCAGTCACCATCTTAAAAGGGTTTTGTTTGAAGTCCATTCCAGGTGAATAAGATGCACAACAAGCTTGACGGCATGTGGTAGGAGTGGGGCCAGTTACTTTCTGCTTCCAAAATACACCTCCAGCTCCAGGGGCCTTAGTCCAAGTATCAGCAATTCCCTCCAACTCCTGGGACCTGTCATAAGATCCAGCCCTCTGGTCACCACTAACTGTACAATACTTGTGCAAGCCTCCATGTGAATTTCAAAAGGGAGAAAATAGTTAAGAGTAGTATTTAACGGGTATTTCTGTGAAAACACTACCCACCTTTATTTATTAGCTACTGCTTCCATGAAGCCCACTGTTCTTAGGACTAAATGCTAAGGACCAAAACCATTTTTACAAAGAGTTCTGAATGGAACACAATATGCTAAAGCCACTTGTCCAACCACAGATTTGGTTATAATACAAATCATGTTCCCGGGATATGTAGGTAGATACAGTGCACATGTATCTCCACAAAATGCAAAGACATAGTCATTTTCGTCCCTCAAATCGATGCTATCTGGGTTTCAGGCTACATGGATATCTGCATGGTATGATTTGAAAGGCAGTGAGAAACAGTTTTTCCAATTCAGTCAGGGTAAGTAAACTTGCAGGGGACAAATTCCTGCTAATCAACCCAACGAGAAAGTGACTCATGAGTCAGAAGCCAATGTGTTGATTTACACTGAGGAAATAAGAGGTCTGATAAACTCATTATCATTATCCTTATGGAAAAGGCAACAAAGAAAGCCATGTAACCAGATTACAAACTCAGACATCTTAAATCCATTAATTCACGTTACAGTACAGGTGCTAACCATCAGCTAACAGTTACTTTTGCCTTCAGTTGAGCCCTCGTTATAGGTTGGTGGAGAAGACCACTGCTTATAGGTAAGTTCCGTCCCCCAAAACTCTTCTACCTTGCTTCCTCATTTCATCTCAATCCTATCATCCCTCCATTCTTCGTGCCCCACCAGTTTTGCTTCTGCATTTAGGGGGGAGTTCAAATGAGAGAAAAGAGAAAGAAGTATCAATAAATATTTCCGAGAAGTCAGGAAGGGGCCCTGCTAGGAATCAGGGGAAAGAGACAAAACAGAAGAGTAAATCTAGTCCCTTGAGCACCTAAATGCAGAGTTCGTATTCCTTTTGATTAATAAAATGCTATCTTATTTGGAGTGTTTGTGGAATCAATATATCCCAGACCTTTGAGCTCCCACTGAAGTGTAGCTGATGGAAAAGGAAATGGAGCCAAGGTCCAGACTGACAGTCCCCTGGCAAATGTGGATTTTATTTTATTTTCATCCAACCACTTTTCCCTAAAAAGGAAAAATATCCAGTTTAGAATCACATTTTGAGATGTCTGACATATAAAACTTCTTGAGAGTCATCATCTACTTGATATTAACAGCGTCCGTTTTTACATAGGGCTGCTTTGGTGTTGTCATGGATTTAACATGGTACATGGAATGAAGCTAACAATAACACCACCACCATCTCTGACACACGCTGTGTACTTATTCCAAAGCTCCTATGCAGTTCAGGCCTCAGAAAATATTAAAAGCTTCTTTTCATTACAAATCGGTTACCCTTTCTATTTAACCTAAATTTGAATTCTTGTTGAAGACGAAGACCTTCAATCAAAAGCAATCTCCTGCAGGGGTGTCCAACCCACAGCCCACAGGCCACATGCGGTCCAGGATGGCTGTGAATGTGGCCCAACACAAGATCATAAATTTACTGAAAACATGATGAGATTTTTTTGTGATTACATGTCGCAATGTATTTAATGTGTGGCCCAAGACAACCCCTCTTCTTCCAATGTGGCCCAGAGATGCCAAAAGGTTGGACACCCCTGTAAGAGAATAATTACTTTGCTTCCAAGATCCAGGCATCTAAATACCAAGAAGTTAGAGGCAGACTCGGCTGTGAGCAGAACTTAAGAAGGATTCCAAATTTCTGATAATGAGGCAGAGACTTAGACATGTATCCCTGGAAGAAGGTAGTGCTTTACAAGTTCAAAGGTATGTTAGCTGTCTGTTACATATTTCTACCGCCCAGGCTAAGGACAGAACTCTCTTCCACTGTGCACTCCCACGCACACGCATGTGCTCCTCAAGATCCCTATTGCCATTTTGTGACTTGCCATTCCCTTCAAGTCAGTTCTTGTACATTGCTTTATTCTGATTACACAGGATAAACATTTGTGTCATGGTACTATGCAAGGGGCACAGTGCGTAATTAGCTGTGAATGACATAGTCCAAGTGCCTTTCGGACTGTGTCCTTCTCCTGTATAGGACTCCCACTGACAACAGATTGGCCCAATTTGATGAGTGTGATGTTCTCCCTCTCCTAAGGGATGAAGAAGCTACTAGAGAAGAAACATCTGAGAACTGCCAGCAACGTGGTATCAACTCCCCTGTAGTTTCTAACATCAGTGAGAATGCTGCTAAGCATGTCCCTGAAAATGCCAAGTGAAAAACCTACTTATTGTGATAATAAGGCTGCAGCAATGGCAGGAAGATCTTTCTACTCCTTTCCCCAAGATCTTTCATTACGTGGAGGGAAAGCCAAGGCAGTCATTAGTACAAGCCTGGTTGGTTGGAGGTTAAAACCCCATGGAGGTTGTGTGGTTTTGCTCCATTCAATCGATATCCAATCACTCTATTAATATCGATTGCCCATTTTTCTATGTGCGAAGCCATTGTGATAGGCTAGGCATTGCATTCACGGAGCTTAATAAAAAGGCTGGACTACTCTTTGTCCCAGACAATTAATCTACTTAAGGAGACAAGATTCCTACACTTCAAAGATACAATACAAGGTATTAGAAGGCTGACGCCATATATATCCTCAGTGCAAACAATGAACATAATACAAGTTCAAAGAATAGAGATGTGAGCAGGGAATGGGCAGTCAAGGTTGGTGTCAGGAAGTGGAAGCTGAGCTCAGCCTAGTACAAGCAGGAAAGAAAACTATACAAATTTATATTTGTATAGTGCTTTATAGTTTACAAAATACTCATATTTGCTGATTCTCCATTCACGTATCCACCCAACACATACCTGCTACATCAAAAAAATTAATAAAACTTTGTCCCAGTTAATTTACTTGGAAACCCTTCACAATGTAGACATATATCAGATTATCACTTTAAATATCTTACAATTTTATTTGTTAATTATACGGCAAGAAAGCTTGGAGGGGACATTGTCCCTCAGTCCCTCACCTCCCCAAACTCAGCCTTACAGGATGAACAGCACAACTCACTTTTGTATTTGACAATAATAGGATACATGGAAAAGAGGAAAAAGGGCATTGGGGACTTGACCAAATAAAGTAGGGCCCCACCACTGGGCTGCACTCTCACGAAAACTACGTTTCCTGCATCTTGCCACTGCTCAGCAAAAGTGGAAGAAGTATCGGCCTTAGAAGGCTGAGCCCTGGGTTGCAACCTCCCCCACTTCCTCTTTTGCTTTGACACTTGCCCTTATCACCCCACCCCTGCTGGCATTGGGCCAACACATGCAGACCATTCGGTGCATGCTAGTATTTACTAGAAAGGTAAAGGAAGTCCTGGGGGGATTCATTCAACTTAATAGAGTCATAAAACTATATCCAAATACTGATTTAATTTTTCAGTCCCTCCAGTTGGCCGAATTCGAAAAGCATTATCAGTTTCACCCAGGCCAATTTTCAGACATGTCCTTGGGTCTTTAGATTCCATCACTCTCTGGCCCAGGCCACTTTTGAACTGTCCTTGAGCCTCACAAGACTACTTTGGTCTTCTTTTTTTGGTTTGTTTTAAGCTCTTTGCCTCCTCTTTCATCCTAAATGTGTGCACTCATCTTCCCAACCATGTTTCTTCCTTCTCCAGTGATTTGGGTTTTTTTTCAAATTTTTTAAAAGATTTTATTTATTTAGTTTTAGAGAGGGGGAGAGAAGGAGAAAGAGAGGGAGAGAAACATCAGTGCGTGGTTGCCCTTCGTGTGCCCCGTACTGGGGGCACAGGCCAGGCATGTGCCCTGACTGGGAATCCAACCAGCAACCCTTTCGTTCCCAGGACCACACTCAATCCACTGAGCCACACCAGCCAGGGCTCTTCTCCAGTGATTTGTGAAGTGTCCATTCACAAGTCATGCTCCCCCTATACTCTTTTTGATTTTTCAGAGTTTGTTAGTAGACTCTACTCTCCTAGAGGTGTCCATATTTCACTTCTACTTTTCACGATTATCTAGATCCTTGCACAATAACACCTACATTCCACACAAAAACTTATGCTCTGCCCTCAACCTCCTAGACCCCTACCCCGGGAAGTTAAATACTCTAGTACTCAAAAGCACCTAATGACAGAGAATTACTCTTCCAAAGTTGCTCATTAGGAAAGGAAGGGAACAAAAATTAATAAAGCAGACTCATTGTCATGAATGAGCTCACCATCTAAATGGGTATCACAGATGTGTAAGCTAAAAGAGTTATTACACCACTGTGAAAAATAAGAGAACCATGAACAAGGGAGTGTCTTTAGAGAATAACTTCAAATTGAATCTTGAATTATCAGTAGAAAAGTGCCAAGTTCACCTCTCTGACCTTACACGTAAGAGTAAAAAAGGATGCATAGTTCAAGTATCTTCAACTAGGCAAGGCATGACGAGATAAGAATGCTGAACTAAGTTGGTGGAAGAGAAAGAATCAGGAGATACTGTAATAAAAGACTGAACAAAACTTGGAATTTACATGTGAGCGATGAGGTTAGGATGGAGTGGCGTGACATATAAATCCCAGGTTCTGTGCCTGAATGACTAGAAGATTACTCATGTCCATGAAAAAAAAAGGAAAAGACAAATCAGTTGGACAAGTTGATTTTGGAGGGAAAAACATATATTTGTCAATAAGCATTTGAAACTGAGAACAAGGCATGTGATCCAAGAAAAGCAATCTCATAGGCAGTTGAAAATGAGAAACCAAAGTTCAGGTGAGCCCTGACTCATGTGGCTTAGTGGGTTGGGGGTCATCCCACAAAAGAAAGGTTGTGGGTTCAATTCTCAGTCAGGGCACATGCCTGGGTTATGGGTTCAGTTTCTGGTCCAGTGGCATGCAGAGGCAGTCAATCAACGTTTCTCTATCTTTCTCCCTCCCTTCCCCTCTCTCTAAAAATTAATAAACAAAATCTTGAAAAAATAAATCAAGTTCAGCTGAGTGTTTTGTGGCTGAGCCAGAGATTTTGAGTCATCCACATGAAAATGATCTTTTTATATTATAGCAGTTAATAAATTCTTGAAGGGAAAGAGAGAAGCAAAAAACTGAACACCAAACATTTGCATGTCACAGGTTGTGGGTGCACTGACAACCCCTTTGACAGATCTGAAAAGTCTGTCATTGAGAAAGGGAGATCAAAAAGAAGAGCTGGGAGCCCTTGCTGGTGTGGCTCAGTGGACTGAATGCCGGCCTGTGAACCAAAGGGTCTCTGGTTCGATTCCCAGTCAGGACACATGCCTGGGTTGTGGGCCAGGTCCCCAATAGTGGGCATGCCAGAGGCAACCACCCATTGATGTTTCTCCTTCCATTCCCCTCTCAAAAATAAATAAATAAAATGCTGGGGGAAAAAAGAAGAAGACCTGGTACTGCAGCAGCAGTACTGGAGGAGAACTGGACGGATGACTGTGATGTCTAGGTTCTAGTCTCAGTCCTGTTACTAGCTGTGTGCTCCTCAGGAAGTCACCTCCACTCTACTATCATCCCCAGGTTTCAGTTTTTCCAAATGTAGAAATTCATTGGAACAGTAGCTCAAAGATCACTTCTGGCTCCAAATGGCATCTATTCTTGGATTATCAACAAAGGGCACATTTTACTGACATGGGTCAATAACATTTTCTGAAAAAGAGAACGGCCTAGAATTTCACTAGGTATCCGTGATGTTCCTGCTATGTGAAACACTCTAGAAGAAACATGGAGAAGTATAAGGGGAAGGTAAAATAGGAAAAAGAAAACATGAAAAAAAGATTTAATCACTGTTCTCAAGGAATCTAGTTGAATCTACAGGACCACTTTCAGCTGGTGCACAGTAAATCATATTTCCACTGTCAGGCTTGCACATCATTTTAGTTGGATGGGAAACAAGAAGCTTAATTTAGCTCTCATAAGAGTTATACTTTTTTGCTTTGGATAAGATGTTCTGGGGGGAAAAAATCCCTGTTAACTGTTTCAAAATTACACCAAAGGAAAATAAGTAATATAATAAATGAACTATAAGATCTGATGTGCCTCAATAAAGCAATTTTGAAATGAGTTAGTCTGATTTAACACATTTATTGGGCAGCAAATGTAATGTGTCTTGCTAGGTTCTACAGAAACTATTCATATTAATTAGATCTAGTTTTTGTCTTCAAAAAGTGTGATTTAGTAGTAGATATTAGACGAATACAGAAATTACTCTAAGAAAAAGTCAAAAGGAATAGAAACACAAAGTAAGTAAAAATAGAAAACCGAATTCTGTAGTTGAACCATTGACCTCTATAATCTACCGCTTTCCAAGGTTCTAACATCCTGAGAACACCCTGTACTTCCTGCCTCTTAATTCTTCCTTCCACATCTAACCTTTCTACTGACCCTTTATTTCCTCACTTTGCTCTCTAGAGCCCTCTTTCCATCATAAGTAAGTTCTACTACATCCTAAAAATCTTCAAATAATTCTCCCACCACCTCTTTGATTTAATAGAAACTTTGTCCTCCCCATCAAAAGTAAGCTGCGTATAACAAACTGATGGTTGCCAAGTGGGAGGGGGTTTGAGGGTTAGTGAAAAAGGTAAAGGGATCAAGAAGTACAAATTGGTGCCCTGGCTGGTGTGGCTCAGTGGACCGAGCATCAGCCTGTGAACCAAAATCACCAATTTGGTTCCCAGTCGGGGCACATACCTGGGCTGCAGGCCAGGGCTGCAGTTCGGGGCATGTGAGGCAACTGATGAAAATGTTTCTCTCCTTCTCTTTCTCCTTTCCTTCCTCTCTCTCAAGAAATAAATAAATAAAATCTTTTTTAAAAAAGAAGTACAGATTGGCTGTTAATGAAATAGTCCTAAGGATGTAAAGTACAGCAAAGAGAATATAGTCAGTAATAATGTGATAGATATGATATGTAAGGTGTCAAGGGGGTACTAGACTTGGGGGGGACCACTTTGTAAGTTATATAAATATCTTACCCTATGCTATACACCTGAAACTAATAGAATATCAAATGCCAACTGTAATTTTAAAAATGTTTACTAACACACACAAAAAAGTAAGCTGCTTATTTTTCTACATGCTATGTAGTGTGAGACCTAGAGAATCAATTAGATGTCTGTCTCCTGGCTTCCTGGTGCCACTTTAAACAATTACCCTTCTGCCATAATACAAAAGTCATGCATCTGAGCCACCCTCTAATCCTCCGTATTAATGTCATCATCTGTTGGCCTCCTACTTCCTTTTCCCTAATTCACTGAATATTTTGGCATTTAACTTGCAGTCTTCCTTTTTAACCCAAATCCTTAAGTAACTTCATCTTGCAGGTGAACAACCAACCCAGTAAAGTGACTTCAAATTCTCTGAATCTCCCTTCTGGAAAAACATTCATTCACGGTCCACCTTGGTTACTCATTCCACAGCTATACTTAGGGCCTTATTATCAGCACACAACTGAAATCTTCAACTCCAGTGTACACACTCTGATCAGAAGCTCCTGGACCTTTGCATCTCTCATTCCCTTACTGTTACCACACTGGTTCTCAAATCTCCAAGAATCTTCCAGTCTCTGGGTCCATCCCTTTTCTCCAAATCTGCTAAACTACTTCATGGTTTCCCTTTTAACCGTTCTTTAGGAAGCATTCTCAACTTCCTGTGCCCCACTGTCCTTCCGTAACACTTGCTCCATGGCCACCCAACCTTACAGCAATTTAAGCATTTGCATTTTTTTCTCTCCTATACCCAGGCTGCTGAACACTATTGAAATAAATCACAAACCATGGAAAGTGACTCCATAAGGCTAAGGTAGAATATTTTGTTGTCTTGAATGATGTTTTGAGCTTAACTTAATAGGTCACTGGAGACCTTTTTAAGGGAAGTGATAAGATCACCACTGTGCTTTGAGGTGAATAATTTGGCATATGTGACAAGGACAGACTCAACAAAAGAGAAACCAGAAAATTAAAAAGAAAGCTATAATTTCTAATATTCAGTTACCAATAGTCCCATCTTATCGTCAAAGAAAGAACAAAGAAATGCAACAATTCCTGGCTTTTGTGCAGTCCTCTACGTAACAGTTTGTTCAACTGCCATGGTTTTTGCCTGTATCTGCATTTACCTTATGTCAGTGTTTAGTGACAGGTCTTGTAGAATCTGAAACTTGATAACGTGGTGTAATGAAAATAGCACGGAACTGGGAGTCAGGCAATACGTCTGTCAGAGAAAGACCAGCACCACATGGCTTTATTTATGTGAAGAACGTAAAGAACAAAATGAATGGACAAAATTAAAAGACACATAGACACAAAGAGCAGGCTGGTGGTGGCCAGGAGGGGGAGGGTTGGGGGAGCAAGTGAAAGAGGTGAAGGGACTGAGAAGTACAGATTGGCAGTTACAGAGTAGTCCTGGGGATGTAAAGTACAGCATAGGGAACAGAGTTAATAATAGTGTAATAACTATGCACGGTCCCAAGTGGGTACTGGAAATACCAGAGGCAATCACTGTGTAAGTATATGATTGTCCAACCACTATGTCATACACCTGAAAGCAATACAGAATAACACTAAGTGTAAACTGTAGGTGAAAAATAAAATTTAATGCTCACAGATAGGAAGAATTAACATCATCAAAATGGCCATACTACCCAAAGTGATTTATAGATTCAATGCAATCCCTATTAAAGTACCAATGACATATTTCACAGATATAGAACAAACACTTCAGAAATGTATATGGAACCATAAAAGACCCCGAATAGCTGCAGCCATTTTGAGAAAGAAGAACAAAGCAGGAGGAATCACAATACCTGATACCAAACTGTATTACAAGGCCACTGTAATCAAAACAGCCTGGTACTGGCATAAGAACAGACACATAGACCAATGGAACAGAACAGAGAGCCCAGAAATAAACCCAAATCTCTATGGTCAATTAATATTCGACAAAGGGGGAAGAAGCATAAAATGGAGCAAAAACAGCCTCTTCAACAAATGGTGTTGGGAAATCTGGACAGCTACTTGCAAAAAAAAGAAACTCGACCACCAACTTACACCATACACAAAAATAAATTCAAGGTGGATAAAAGACTTAAATATACGCCATGACACCATAAAAGTCCTAGAGGAAAATATTGGCAGGAAAATATCAGATATTCCTCACAGCAACATCTTCAATGGGGTTTCCCCTTAAAGCAAGGGACAATAAAGGAAAGAATAAACAAATGGGACTTCATCAAATTAAAAAGCTTCTGCATGGCTAAAGAAAACAGCATTAAAATGAACAGAGAACCAACTATACGGGAAAACATTTTTGCCAATGATGCCTCGGACAAGGGTTTGATCTCCAAAATATATAAAGAACTCACACGACTCCACTCCAGGAAGACCAAAAACCCAATTAAAAAATGGACAAAAGACTTGAACAGACACTTGTCCAAGGAGGACATACAGAGGGCCCAGAGACATATGAAAAGATGCTCAGCATCACTAGCCATCAGAGAGATACAAATAAAAGCACCCTGATGTGGTACATTTACACAATGGAATTGTACGCAGCAGAGAGAAAGAAGGAGATCCTACCCTTTGCAACAGCATGGATGGAACAAGAGAGCATTATGCTAAGTGAAATAAGCCAGGTGGTGAGAGAGAAATACCATATGATCTCACCTTTAACTGGAACATAATCAACAAAAGAAAAAAGCAAACAAAATACAACCAGAGACATTGAAATGAAGAACAATTTAACAATGGCCAGAAGGAAAGAGGGAGGGAACAGTGGGGGGAAGGGTTTCCAGGAAACACTATAAAGGACACATGGA
>VMDR010027386.1:0-13597 GCA_007922815.1 Macrotus californicus | reverse complement strand
GATAGTTGCTAACCCGAAATAACATGTACTGTAAGTATAAAATATACATGTAAATTTAGTAAAAAAAAGTATAAATTTTCTAGGTAATAAATGAATCACATATTGAAATGTTAATAATTTGAATATATTCAGTAACATAGGATATAGAATAAAAATTAGTTCACTTGTTCCTTTTTACTTCTTCAACATGACAACTAGAAAATTTAGAATTATGTATACAGTTTGTATTCTTATTTTATTACAATTATAAGTGTTTAATTGCCGATCTGTCTATTATTTGTTAAGAGTAGTCTGTCACACAATATTTATGCCAACAATGCTACTCTGTCCCTAGGAGTCACTTTTGTCATCACTTTCCTTTATTGTTCTCAGGATGAAACATATTTAAGTCAGAGGAGTGTCGTATAGCTTTATATTGGTGTCTCTAACTCATCAGTAACCCTCCTAAGGTATACAAATTAAGTGACTCATTTCCCTTTTTACCTCCATTGCCTGAAAAATCTAGAGATTATTTCTAAAATTTTGGGATATGTCTTACTTTAGTCTAAAAAATCCATTTCTTTATATTTCATTCAGCTTTATCTTGAGTGCTTTTTTTGCATTGCCTTTTTTTATTTGTAAGCTTTGCCTCCCACTCTTTGAGACATGAATAATTTTTATGCTTGTTGTTTACTTACTATCAGGCAAATTCAGTAATTTAAAACTTTCCAATAAACTTTTCTTTACTTGAGTGACTGTGGTTTTAAAGAAGTTCGCTTATTCAGGCCTACTAAGTATCCTAGGTTTAGTGTGACATTTGTCTAGGGTTGAAAGAAGTGGCTTTTGAAGTTAAGGAATAAGTCTAAAGTCAAGAACAAGGGCTGCTTCAGCATGCAGAATCAGGCATCAGGATTTATATCTAAGTGTTCATCATCCTCATCTCTGATACCATGTCCTAGTTTAGGGCAGTATTATCTCTTACCTGGGTGACTTTAATATTCTCCTGTTATTTTTTTCTCCAGTCTCGTCTCTGCCAAATCTATTTTCCATACATCTACCAGAAAGATTATTAAATAATTATAATCTAAAAATATCTCAGGATTCATGGGTTTTGTTGTTATGGTTGACCTATTTTTAGGTCACAAACTTCAGTGAACAATTTAACAAAAGTTAAGATTCTTTTGTCTCAAACAAAATGCAAATAAATACAAACTTTTTCCATTTAATTTTAGGGAATAGGATCCCAAGGATGGGACCAAAGGTTAATAACTTCTTACCAGATCTATAAATTGAGGTATATGTTACTGAATTGCACTCAGTTTTCACTATCTTCTGCTAGATATTTTTCTCCTAAATTCTAACACTTTTGTTACTGTTTCAGTGCTCCTATCATTTACATAATAATGCCCACTAACACTGCTAGAAAAGTCTGTTTCCAGTAAAAAGTTTTAAAAGAAATATCTAACCTTTCCAAAGTTGTCTTACATGCCCAGTGCTTTATTTGGGCATTCTCTCAGAGAGATCACTGCATGTTTCTTGAATTTTAATTATGTGTGTTTATATATCTCTAGTTACAAAATCAGTAAATTTAAACTTCTTGAAAGATGATTTTTATATCAACCTCCTGTTGTAATTTTTACACTAGAATGTTATGCATTCTTTCTGTATTCTAAATTTCTGTCATGTTCATTTAAAAAATTTAGAGCATTGAAATTCCTTGAATATTTGGGTCATTTATCTTTATAATAGTGTTCATAGTCTTTTTCCTATTTTTTTGTACTTTCCTCATATTTGTGAATTTTTAGTTATTGGGAAATGTCACCAACATTAGGTGATAAAGTATAAAGTGCATTTTAAACGATAACATTTCATGAATTTATTTACTGAACATAGGTGCCCTGCAAGTTCCCAGATTCTTGGAGGACAAAGGAGCTGTACTAGTTAAGACTCTTCCCCAGCGAAGCACACAGTTTAGACAACAGCTAATAAATCATTGTCACAAAGCGGACCTGCAACTGTATTTTGTGATAGCTAGAATGGAGAAAAAAGCAGAATATTGTGATATCGAATAATTTGTGAAGTGGCCCCACTTCTTTGAGAAATATGTATTTGAGTTGTTATGTATTTATGGCATTTTGGAAGATGAATATATGTATTGAGGACAGTTGAATGCCTAGCATCTGGCCAGATGAAAATGGAGAATAAAGTTTCCATCAAAGAAAAGAACATGCTTTGAGCTGGACCAATCTTGGCATGTTTGAGGGACTGAACAAAGGCCAATGATATGCACATTAAAGCTACTGAAAGAAGTCAGACAATGTAGTTTGAGAAGTGAGGTTCATATTATGCAAGGTCTTGAGGGCCATGTTAAGGAGTTTGTATGTCATGTACCTGCAGGGAGGGCCATCTAATGGTTTCACCCTGGGAAATATGATCTTAATTCCATTTTACAAATATTGTTTTGAATGGTTTATAAAAGCAATGGGTTGGAATTGGGCAAATATGGTAGCAGAGAGACCATTTAGGAGGCACTTTTTCTAGTACTGGTAAAGTAAATATGGTGATTTGAACTAAGAAGCTGTGGTGATGATTGAAACAGAAGATGGATTCAAGAGATATTTAGGAAGTAGAGTTGACAGACTGAAGGTGGGGGCAGTATTAGAAATGTCTTCTAGGTTTCCAGTTTAAATAACTTAATGGATGTGGGCACCATTTACAGAGGTGCTGAAAACTAGAAGAGTACCAGGATTGACAGTTTGATTTTGGATGTGTTAATTTGAAATGTCTGTGAGACCGACATTCAAGGGGTATAGCAAGTCGGTACCCCAGAGAAGAGATTAGGGCTTGATATAGAAATATCACCAGTATATACCTGGTATTTAAAGGTAAAGTCCTACATGAGATATCCAGAAGTGAAAATATGAAGGGAGTAGTGGATTCATTGAGGACATTTACAGGCTGAAGGCTGAAGGCAGGAAATCTGGGAAAGTAAACAGAGGAGAAATGATTAGAGAGATAAGATGAATGAGAGGGAGAGAGAGAGAGAGAGAGAGAGAGAGAGAGAGAGAGAGAGAAATAGATTTAGAAAGGCAGGAGAAAAGAGTGGTAATCTGAGAAATCTCCCAAAGCAGAGACTTTAAAATGTCCAATGAGTTTGGAAAAATGCATGTCATTGGTGATTCTCTCCAAAGCAATTTTGCTAAGATGCTAGAAGCCAGACTGAATTGGGTTTTTAAAAGAATGAGAAGTGAAGAAGTGGACACAGTGTAGGCAATTTTCAAGAATCTTTGCCTTTAAAAGCATACAAAGGGTTTGGGGGAGGGATAGCATTTTGAAGATAGGCAATAAAGCAGACATTTTAAAGCAGACTTCTGTTCTCTGCTTCCTCCTCTGCCCTTATTCTTTTTTTTTAAGTCAATAGAATCTACTAATGACTAGCAAAATAATTCATTAGAGTGGATAAAAGCAGGTACAAAGGAAAGTAATATAATCCTTTCAATGTAATACAATTATTATTGAGAATTGTGCACATTCCTTTCCAGATTTTTTTTCACTGAGATACATACATTTTATTAATCAAAATAGTTTAATATAATAGATAAATATCAAAATATTCTGTGGTCTTCTAATGTACAGAAAGTATAATATTCATTTTGGATGTTGAAATCAAAGGACTGAGCCAGTAATTTAAAAAAATATCTAGTTTAAAGAGGCAGAATGGTTACATTTGCTCTAAAGGTGAAAAATTATGGATTTAGTTGTAAAAAATTAGTTTTCTTTATGTTGAACTTGAGTCAAATGGCTTTGAGTTTGAAAGTAAATGTTGCAAACACATTAGCAGAAAGCAGATCGTAGATATAAATTTATAAACTATTCATGAAGTCAGATTTAAATTAATAAGACATATCTAACAGATGCTAGACTAGAATATAGAGAACAATATTGGGAATGATATGGGAAATGAGATAGGTGGGTGGTTATTGGTAGTGAAGAGGACAGGAAAAGGAGAATTTTACTTAGTAGTGGATTGAAAGAAGGAGTAGACCTAAAGCAGAAAGTGAGAAGTTAGATGTTGGTATGTCAGTAGGAGATGGTGGCTGGCATTGAACTTTGGGAGCCCTTTCTCTGACAGAAGAGAGTAGAAAATCATATTTTTATAACAAGACAGATCATCTTTTAAAAACAAAATAAATAAGTCCCAGATACTTATTAGTTTTTATTTTACATTTACCTAAAATTATTCACATGTTGCATTTTTTTCTAATAACATAAGAAGAATTAGAGTAATAGCCATTCTCAGGTGCCTCTCTTCTTCCCATCTGTTCTGTTCCTCAATGTTTTTTTCTTCTTCTCACTACATAATTTTTTCTGTATTATCTCATTCATTTAAACAATTTTTACTTCCTCTTGTTCGGATCTCTCTTGAGGTCTACCTGCATACTGGGCTATTTCACTGATAGCATTATGTAATTTATCAATTGCACTTGTGAATCCAAAAGAGCATTTTTTTCTCAGTGACTGGCTCTACAATTCAGGTTATTCACTAAGACCAGGCCCTACCAGTTTTTCCTTTTTTTCCTGTTCTTATATAAAATACAGCCAGTCCTTCATCAAGTGCTGTCCAGTCTTTGCCCTTGTTCTAAGTTTGTCTTGAGTTCAGCAATAATTCTCCATCTCCTTAGTTTATACTCTCATCCTGCATTACATGGTTTACCTAGTAATCAAACACTGTTCCTTGTCCTCAAAACATGTAGACCCTGCTTGTGAGGCTATTATTTTGTGCCTCTCATCCTCAACCCCATCTTCTTAAAATAACATGATTTTAGCTCATAATTAGGGGAACCATCTTTTCCCTATTATCAGCCTATGGAAATGAAGTGGAATTGCTTCCAACTTCCTACCTTGAAGGTTGGGCTTGTGATGGGTGTTCCCTCTTAGCCACAGTGTTAGACTCAGGACTGGCACATGATTTGACTAAAGATGACCTACGAGAGCACTCACTCAACTTTAATTTGGCCTATTTGGGTAAACACCCTAACTTTCAGAAATATTGCTGGGCTGGGTACATAAAAACATCAAAAGTATCTGGGGCTAATTCTGCAACCACATGTGGAGGAAGAAGGTGAAATAGAGGAGGAACATCTTACCTGGATGGAGAAGGGGTTTACAACTTTCAGGAGATTCCCTGACCCCCATGGAGGGGAGAAGGACTGGTGGTTAGATTTAATCACCAGTGGTCAATTTTATAATCAATCAGGCCTATGTAATGAAGACACCATAAAAACCAAAAAGGAAGGTGTTGGAGAGTTTTCGGGCTGTGCACACATGGAAATGCAGAGACAGTGGCACTCTTTGATAGTGTGGAAGTGCCATGCGCCTTCTCTATGCCTTGCCCTATGCGTCTCTTTCATCTGGCAGTTTCTAAGTTATATTTGCGTATAATAAATCTGTCATCCAGTAAGTAAACTATTTTCTTAAATTTGGTTATCTGCTCTAGCAAATTAATCAAACCTGAGGAAAGGGTTGTGAGAACCTCTGATTTATAGAAGCACAGGTTAACAACCTGGATTTGCAACTGGCATCTGAAGTGCAGAGTGGGCGGAGTTGTGGGACTGAGCCCTTAGCCTGTGTTTCTGACACCAACTCCAAGTGAATAGTGTCAGAACTGAGTTAAATTGTGAGACACTCGCTGTGTCCCAGAGTTGCTTGATGTGTATAAAACTACTGTACATTTAGTGATCAGAAGTGACGAAAGTGAAGTACAGCATGGAGAGTAGAGGAGACTGAAGGAGTGTTTTTCTTTAACAACTTGATATTCAAGACTAGATTCAGAGCATGTTATCATTATGAACTATGGCAGCTGAAGGTGTGATTGAAGGGTTTCATTCTTGCAGACTTAAAACCTTTTGATATTGTGTAACTGAATATTACAGAGCTATTTTCCCTAAATATTTACATGTCCATCATATTCTAAAGATTGATTGGCATTTGAGTATTTTTTCCCAATAAAGTTCAAGAAGTTAGTGAAATAGAGTAGCCCCTGTCCACATGAGGCTATCAAGCACTCCAAATATGGTGAGACCTAATTGTGATGGGCTGAATGTGTAAGTTAAACTCTGATTTTTGAAACAGTGCTAAAATAGTGCAATATACCTCAATAATGTTTATGTGTTGAAATTATGACATTTTGTATATACTAGGTTAAACAAAATATTAAAACTAAAAATAAGTTAGTGAAGATATAGTTGCTTTATAGAATCCATTTCCTCCATAGGAAGCACATTTTTTGTTAATTGTGTTTCTGATTATTGATATAATAAATTATGAATCTGCAATGTAAATGACTTCTATTTAAAAAATAAGCTTTTAAATAGTACCTTTCTATTTATTGAAATGAGGTTAAACAAGGGTTTTCCAAAATATTGCAATAGGATTTCACTTTATTTTTATTTTTTTAATTATATATATATTTAAAGATTTTATGTATTTATTTTTAGAGAGAGAAAGAAAGGGAGAGAAACATGAATGTGTGGTTGCCTCCCATGCACCCCCTATCAGGGACTTGGCCCGCAACCCGGCCATGTGCCCTTTGGTTTGCAGGCTAGCACTCAATCCACTGAGCCACACCAGCCAGGGCTAAACTGTATTTTATTGATTATGCTATTACAGTTGTCCCAATTTTTCCCCCTTTGCCCCCTCCACCTAGCACCCCCACTCTCCCAGGCAATCCCCACACCATTGTTTATGTTCATGAGTCATGTGTGTAAGTTCTTTGGCTACTCCATTTCCTGTACTGTGCTCTACATCTCACGGCTGTTCTGTAACCAGCAATTTTGTACCTTCTTAGTCCCCTCACCTCTTCATTCACTCCCCCACACCCTCCTCCCTTCTGACTACCATCAAACCACTTTCTGTGTTCACTATTCTGTCTCTGTTCTATTTGTATAGTTTGTTTTTTAGATTCTATTGTTGATAGATTTATATTTTTTGACATTTTACTGTTCATAGTTTTGATCTTCATTTTCTTGCATAAGCACCTTTAACATTTCATGTAATAATGGTTTGGTGGTGATGAACTCCTTTAGTTTATTTTTATCTGGGAAGCTTTTATCTGCCCTTTGATTCTAAATAATAGCTTTGCTGGGTAGGACAATATTGGCTATAGTTCCCTGCTTTTCATGACTTTGAATATTTCTTGTCCCTTCTAAACAAGATATTCGAATCCCTTCTAGAAGTATTCTGCAAAGTTTCTGTAGAGAAATCAGCTGACAGTCTTCTGAGAACTCCTTTGTAGGTAACTGTCTGCTTTTCTCTTGCTGCTTTTAAGATTTTCTGTTTATCTTTGGCATTTTAATTATGGTGTGTCTTGGAGTGGGCCTCTTTGCATCCATCTTTTTTGGGACTCTCTGTGCTTCCTGGACTTGCATTTCTATTTCCTTCACCAAATGAGGGAAGTTTTCTTTCATTATTTTTTCAAATAGATTTCCAATTTCTTGTTCTTTCTCTTCTCCTTCTGACACCCCTGTGATGCAAATATTAGAACGCTAGAAGTTGTCCCAGAGACTGCTTACACTATCCTCATTTTTTTGGATTCTTTTTTCTTCTTGCTGTTCTGATTGGTTGTTTTTTACTTCCTTATGTTCCAAATTATCGGTTTGACTCCCAGCTTCATCTACTGTACATTTGATTCCTTGTGAATTGTTCTTTATTTCAATTAGTGCATACTTCATTTCTGACTGAATCTTTTTAAGCTGTTGAGGTCCTCACTAAGTTCTTTGAGCATCCTTATAACCAGTGTTTTGAACTCTGCATTTGATGGATTGCTGATCTTTGTTTTCTTCAGTTCTTTTTCTGGAGTTTCTACTTCTTCTTTCATTTGGACCATGTTTCTTTGTCTCCTCATTTTGGCAGCCTCTCTGTGTTTATTTATTTGTTTTAAAGAGAGCTGCTATAACTCCCTGTCTTGGTAGTGTGGTCTAACGTAGTACGTGTTCTGTAGAGTTGAGTGGCATAGCCTCCCCTGTCACCCAGCCTGGGTACTTGAGATTTTCCCACTATGTGGGCTACGTACACCTGCTTCCTATAGTTGAGCCTTGATTGCTGTTGGCAGATTAATGGGAGGGGTTTGCCTAGGCCAGTCAGCTGCAAGGGCTGGTTATGACTACTGACCACCAACCTCTACAGGAGGAACAGCTGTGTAGGGACAGGGTGGTGGTGCTCTGACATGGTCTGTAGCTGTCCACTGGGTACACAGGCCCTGGGGTTTCCCAGGTGGTGTAGGCCAAGGTCAGCCATCACCTGTGTTCTGCCCCAGGCCAAAAACACAAGCTACAAAGCAACCTTCAGATGCCTGCTACTCCTTCTGGGCTTGGAGGTTCCCAGGCCAAGCCAAGCTGTGAACCTAGGCTGCTGCTGCTGGTGCTGGGCCTGGGGCCACTCAGCAAGAGGTACGGGGCCTGGGGGCTCACTGCAGCTGGCTGTTACTTATTTGAGAGGTTTTAAGACACTGTGAAGCATGTCCCCCAGCTCTCAGCCTGATGCTGGACACTTTGGTTTCTCCCTGTATGCCAGTGGTGCCTCTCAAGCTGCTGCTCTGGTGCTGTAGCTCAGAGGGATTGAGTCTGAGTTAAGTCCATGTGTAGATTCTTTAAAAGGAGCTGCTTGAGAATCCAGCAGTTTCTTCCACTGACTCAGTCCTTGCTGGTTTATGTAGTTAGAAGCTATGGGAACTTATCTTCCTAGCCCTAAAACCCTGGGCTGGGGGGCCTGATATGAGACTGGGACCCTTTGCTCCCAAGATGTCCCTTCTGAATTTTTATCCACCACATGTGAGTGTGGGACCAGCCAGTTCTTCATCTCCATGTCTCTGCCCCTCCTACCAGTCTGGATGGAGATGATTTCTTTAATTCTGTAGTTGTTAGACTTCCATTCAACTCAATTTCTGATGGTTCTGAGTGATGGTTTTTCTACAGTTTAGTTGTAATGTTTGTGTGGTTGTGTGAGGAGGTGAGCCATGTCTATGTACACCTCCATCTTGACCAGAAGCTCTCTCTCTTTTCTTTATTTTTAATTCACAGTAATTTAATACAGGTAGAACTTTCAGAATAATCACTTTCCATATATTTTTTTAATGTTGTTGATTATACTTAGGAGGAAAATGCAAAATAACTTATTTCTCCTCTTGAAAAGCCTTATAATGGCAGCTATATTAAACACCTTCCATTTATTTTTATTTTTTATTAAATTATTTAAATTGCTTCTTTCTTCACAAGGACTTATATTTTATATTATTTAGATTTAATATAAAAGACCCTTAGCATTTGCCTTACTTCTTGTGAAATCCTTAAAGAACATGACAAATAACAAATAAAATTTAAACTTCAGTTTCCAGTGATGAAATTCTCAGTATTTAGTACATAACTCACATTTAACTTCTTATTTTGAAAGATAAGGTTGAGCAAAGCACTATTTCTGGAGGGGATTACATCTGGCTGTACATTTAGAAGCCAGTCTAGAGTGCTTGAAGGGAAAACATAAATGTGTAAATTAGTGGGAAAAAAGGTTATCAACATTTTAAAATTTATATTTTAATTTTATGTGTCATATGTTCTATTCTAATTTATATACCTCTTGATTTCAATGATATTAAAAAGTATTATACACATGTTCTAGCAGTTGTTATCCTCGTGAATTTTATAGACCTCGGAGACTCTGATGATTCCCTTATGCATGCACAGCTTTAAAAATATCTATCAAAAAATTTCTTGCTGAGGAATTAGCATTCCAGTAATATGAAAACTATACAATGTTGAGATTAAAATAATTTTTATTGTTGGTGATTCTAAGAGAAATGTATGCTCATGCTAATAAAAAGAGAAAAGAGACAATAATAGTAAATTATTTATAAATATTTCAAGTAAAAAGTCAAAAAAAGCCCTTTTAAGAAAAAATATTTTTAACACATTTCAAAAGTGTCTCTTTGTGTGTCCTTAATCTCTGGACTTAGTTGACAGTACACAAAATTGTCAGGAAGAGATCCTAGCAAAGCTACTAGGAAGTGTATCTTGAAAGGAAAGACAGAAAATCTATTAAAATGGGGAGTATTCAACAAGGACACAGCATGAAGCCATGAGGGCATTTTATATCAGATATGGATCAGATATCAGATTTCAGAAAACAAAAACAATACAAATTTGACAAAAGAGCTGGACACTAACAGGTGAAATGCATAAATAAGTCAGTGAACCCAAACAGGGACTGCTGGGCTGTCCCTGTGGAATCTTCATAGTCAGCCTGGGACATGGACCTTCAACCCGGGTTACATCTACTCGGTTTACTTGAAGGCTGTGAAGAGGTGATTCCCTAAGTATCCTAGTGTAGCCAAAACCAGAAATGTGACAGCAATCACATTTCTTTCCTCAGTCTCAGACTTTCCTTTCCTACCGACCCTTTCCACAGCCTGAAACAATGCTACATTATTTCTGCCATGTAAGCCCAGGTAACTAAATCCACATGCTACAAACATGCCCTCCCTTGGCCTCAAACCCTCCAACAGATGCTGCACTGTTTCTCACTTTTACTTAACAGTCAAATTCCAGAAAAAGTCCTCGAGTGTCTGTTTGCTGACCCCACCCAGTGTAACCTGGTGTCTGTCCCCAAGACTGCATTGAAATTCCTCACACTGAGGTCTCAGAGGGCCTTCCTGCTGGGAAATCCAGCAGGGTCTTTGTCTTTCTCTAAGTGCTGCTGAGTAAGCCTTCCTGGAACCGCTTTATTGGAACTCCTATCTAAATTCTCTCAGCGTTCCTTGCTAGGCTCCTCCCTGAGTTCTTTTACCTGCCACATCTTACTCGTTCCTCACACATATTTTTCTCATCAGCGATTACTAATTTTGAGAACAATTGTGTGTTGTTGATTTCCCATTCTCTAACATTTGACTAGCTAGCGCTGCGAAGTCAAACATTTTATGTTTTGATTTCCATATCTTTTTGCATCTATCAAAGTCAACATTTTGCCCCTCTATTAGTGATACTTGGAAACCTGGAGGCATCTCAGACATCTCCATATCTTTCTGGACACATCAAAATTAACCACCAAAGCTCAAATATTTCTTCAGTGTGTGTCTTTGATTTTGATTTTTAATCTGCTTAATAAGTTATAAAACTTGTTTTATTTTATTTTATTTATTGATTTGTGAAAGGAAGGGAGAGGGAAGAAGGGAAGGAGTGAGGGAAAGGGGAGAGAAAGAGAGAGTGAGCAGTTCCTTGTATGTTCTGTGACCAGGGATCACACCTGCAATGCTGGTATATTGGGATGATTCTGTAATCAAATGAGCTACCTGGCCAGAGCCTAAAACTTATTTTAATAATCTTGGTAAGTATGGTAATAATAATAATTAACATTTATAGGGTACTCACTATGATGCAGGTACTGTACCAAGGGCTTTATGTGTATCAATTCATTTGATCCTTCCAACATCCTTATGAGATAGGCATTGTAACTAATTTCACTTTAACTAAGAAGTTAAGGCAAAAAAAAAAAATGACTGTCACTTTACCAAATTTCTATCCAAGATAAATGATTGACATTATAGTACCAAAACCTGCTTCTTAATCTCCTTACCTGTCTTCATTTTTACAATCTTATAACTTCACAAAAATAACCTAAATCCCAATCTTTCTACCAATGTATTTTTTAGGCAATGTAATTTGGGGATTCACATTAATACTCTAATGTACTCAACACAAGTAAGATTTCTTAGTTCAAATTCTCTTACAAATAAGCCACTTCAGTTTCTCGTTACAATTAAGCCATGCCTCATCAGCCCAGCCCTCTTCCTAGTTGAGCTGTCTTCACGTGGCCATGGCTTTGGGTGCTTGCTCTTTGGGAAATAAAACTGGCCAAGTGCCAGCCCAGCTTTGTGGTGTCTGGCCCTGCATGTGTCATGTTTGGGTCCTGCTCTCCACCTGGGTACGAGGATTGCCAGCAGAGCTCTGGTTGCTAAAACCTTATGCTAAACCCTTCAGTCTGTGTGCGCATGTGCCCTGTAGATGCCCATACACTGAGACAAGGTCCTCAGCAAGCAGCAAGCTAACTTCTGGTAAGTGAGAAATGAGGAAACATCTCACATACATGATACTCAACCTCTAGGGCACACCTGTGTTTGTGGGGCTTGAAAGTTAAACTAATTCTGCGTCTTCTTTAAGAAGAATAATAAAAGTTGTAATTATGAAATTAAAGACAGTGTGCTGAATGGGCTGGTGCTTGAGTTTCTTAATGGGGCATCTGCCTCTATCCACTTCATTAAGTATCAGTCATGTTGACTCAAAAGTTCCCCCAGGAGTGCCTGTTCCCATATGTTCCAAGTATAAATGTTATCCATCAGCCATAAATGAAAAGTTTCAATGTATAGTTAAAAGCAAAACTTGAGGTCATTTGTAGAGATTACAAAGTAGAATGAGAAATCTAAAGTAAAACTTATGATTAGTAAAAATCTCAGAGCTCAAAAGACTAAGGTGAGACTAGTTACTTGATGATGTACCAAAGAAAAAGACTACCTACTTTCCAGTACTCATATACTCTCAGCAATTTAAAAATCATTTTCTTCTAGGCCTCTAGCTGTTAAGTTTTTGTTCATTTTGTTACCCCAGATCTTAAAAATACATGTGCACATATGCATTTGTGTACATGTGCATACACACATATATTTCTGAAGAATCAAATGTTATTTTAACTTAAATGACATTAACATCATGACCATGTGGTAGAAGTTCTTAAAAAGTTCATCTCTTAAAAATTCTACACTTGAATACCTTATTATGAATTCTTCTATTTTGGTGTTAATGACAATAATAAAGCAAGTTCTAGTATTAGTCATCAGGAGTGAGTCATTCTCATCACTACGTTCAGAGACAGTATCTTTTTAAACTAAGATTCTTATGAGAATGACTCCTTGACTTAGTGCTTCACCCAACTGGACCGTTTTGTTTGGCAGGTAGGTGCTTCTTTTGACTATTGGCTTGAGTTTGACTTTGTTCGCTAAAATTGGAGTCATAATGTGCCATTTGAGATCTGAGAGAGGAGTGACCTTTAGAATATAATAATTTGACAATCACAACTGCAGTAATTTCTCCTTGATGAATGAAAAGCAATTCTATTTATGGTTTTCAGTAATAGATTCCAATGATAACTCATTTCTTCCTACAGCTTGTAGAAAAAGGACTTGGATTTCAGACACTAACTCTATTCACTACTTTTGAAACCTTTCTTCTGACATGGAAACATTCTTTTTTAGAACACAAAGATTGACATTAAAATGAAGTTTGTTCTTGTCCTGGCTAAAAACATCTCTTATTTTTCTTATTATAGAAAGTCATTTGTTATATTTTTTATTAGTGTTTGAAGGGGAGCACACAGTGATATTTCCTCTTTTCTAAGAGGCCACATTACTAAAGTTCTTCCAGACATACGCTCCCCAACATTTCTCCACAATGGTGTTCATTTCCCCCCTAGTTGTCTCACTTCAAGTTTTGTTTGTTATATTCAGATACTTTGAAAATAATATGCGTGACTGCCCTTTTCTAGCATTTCAGGAAAACCACCATTTTAATCTTTTTTT
>VMDR010027385.1:0-13592 GCA_007922815.1 Macrotus californicus | reverse complement strand
CCTTGTTCCTCTTCTTCTTCTGGGATCCCTATTATATGGATATTATTACATTTCATATTGTCCTGCAGTTCTGCAGTTCCCTTAACCCATATTTGTTCTTTTTGAGTCTTTTTTCCTTTAATTGCTTCTTCTGGGAGTTTTTTTCTACCTTGTCCTCCAGCTTGCTGATTCAATCCTTTGCTTCATCTAGCCTGCTTTTGACTCCTTCTACTATGTTCTTCAACTCAGAAATTGTATTCTTCATTTCCTCTTGGCTCTTGTTAATAGTTTCTATGTCCTTTTTCATGCTGATATATTTTGCCGTAAGTTTCTTGTAGTTTCCTTGTAGTTTTCTGTAATTCTCACTGAGCTCACTGAGCTTCCTTGTAGCCATTGTTTTGAACTCAGTATCTGCTAGTTTACTTGCCTCTATTTCATTTAGCATTCTTTCTGAGGAGTCCTCCTTTCCTTTCAATTAGGGGTTGTTTCTTTGTCTTCCCATTATTTGTGAGCCTCTTCTTGTTTGCTTCTGCTCCTTAAATTAATCTGTATTGACTTCCTGAGTTTGTGGTGTGAACTTCTATGGTAGGAGACCTGTGAGAATCAGTACTGCAGTTTCCTTGATCTCCTGAACTTGATGTTCTTGGGATGACTTTATACCATTTATGTTGGATCTCTGGATGTAATTGGGTTTTGATTGTTGTTGGGTCATTCTTTGGTGGGTCCTTCCCTCCAGCTGTTTCACTGAGGGTCACTCTACTCACCACATTTTGTTCTGCTGTGCAGGTGCTGCCTGAACAAAACCACAAAGCCCAGGAAACAAACCCACACCTGCAAAAATATCTCCCCCCATCCCACTATCAACAGCAAATGAACCAGTATTAATAAGAGTGTAAAGGAATCAGGACTATTATAAGAATGGAGAGAACTAAGCTGTGATATAAAATCTAGTGACAATATGCACAAACTTGATGGACAAGAAATGAATGTTAAAAAACTATGTAGCAAAGAAAATAACACCAATCATGGAGAAGACAACAGTGGATTTTGTCTTGGTAGCCTGTAGTATTTACCACTGTTTTTTTTTTTTCCTGGATCCACCTCTGGTGATGTCAGATGTTGACTCCATCTGACCTCAGGTAGCCTGATCCGAGACTACAGGGATCTACTGTCTGTGGGTGTCTCCTTCAGTTGTTAATCTAATCACTGCACTCAGCAGTCAGGCTTAAGCACAACAGGGCAGGACAGAATCCTCCAGAGGTCAGGGCTATTGTTTCCCCACAGGCTGCTGGCACTCAGAGAGGAATGGTCTGCCTGAGCAGGGAGGCTGCAGTAGTGGGGATGGGGGATGACTCATCTCCCAGATCCTGGAGTCTACTCTCTCAGTTCTTTCCTCAAAGCTTCTATCCCTAGTCTCTCCTCAGGTGTCTCCAGCCCACTCTGCCCTGCCTTTGCCGGAGCCCAGGATTAGTGGCTGCAAATGAAAATTTGTGCGTTGGCCCTTTAAACGGCTCTTTGTGTCTCCAGCCGACTATCTCTGGCAGAGAGCAACCTTGCTGCTTTTCATCTCTGGTTGTTATCTGTGTACTTTTTGGGCTCTGTTGCTCTAGGCTGGGAATCCTAGCTTATGGTTTAGACTCCACTCTTCTCAGGGGGATCCAACAGGTTGCTTAATTATCCCCCTGGCGTTGCTGCCTGTGGGTGCCCAGTCAGCATTTTTGAGTCTCCACCGCACTCCTTATCAGTCAGGTTGTGCTGAAGCTTATTCTTCTGTCTGTTTGAGGTTATAAGGCTTCTCTCTCACTACTGTCCAGTTGTTTGTTCCAGGTAAATTCTCCACAATTTAGTTGTAATTCCAGATTGATCCTGAGGGGAAATTACTGTGACTTCCATTCACTCCTCCAAGGGGGGCCAACTTATGCCCCCTAACCTTTGGCATTTTAATTATGATGTGTCTTGGAGTAGCTTTGCATCCATCTTGTTTGGGACTCTCTGTGCTTCCTGGATTTGCATGTCTGTTTCTTTAACCAAATTAGGGAAGTTTTCTTTCATTACTTTTTCAAATACATGTGCAATATCTTGCTCTTTCTCTTCTCCTTCTGGCACCCCTATGATGCAAACTTTGGACCTCTTGAAATTGTTCCAGAGGCTGCTTATGCTATCCTCAATTTTTTGGATTGTTTTTCTTCTTGTTGTTCTGATTGGTTGTTTTTTGCTTCCTCATGTTCTAAATCATTGATTTGATTATCAGCCAAACAAGATGGATGCAAAGAGGCCCACTCCAAGACACATCATAATTAAAATACCAAAGGTTAAAGATAAAGAGAGAATCTTAAATGAAGCAAAAGAAAAGCAGTTAGGTACCTACAGGGGCATCCCCATAAGACTGTCAGCTGATTTCTCAAAAGAAACTTTGCAGGCCAGAAGAGATTGGCAAGAAATAGTCAAAGTCATAAAAAGCAGGGACCTACAGCCAAGATTGCTCTACCCAGCAAAGATATCCTTTAGAATGAGAGGGCAGATAAAGTGCTTCCCGGACATCTAAAAAAAACCAAGAAAAATCAAAGAAAAATCTAAAGAAAAATCTAAAGGAGTTCATCATCACAAAACTATTATTATATGAAATGTTAATGGGAATTATTTAAGAAAAAGAAGATCAAAACTAGGAACAATAAAATGGCAAATATACATATCTATCAACAATTGAATCTAAAAAACAAACTAAGCAAACAAGAAGAACAGAGACAGAATCATGGATATGGAGAGTGTTTTGATGATTGCCAGGTGGGAGGGGATTGTGGGGGAGTGGGTGAGGAGGTGAGGGGATTAAGAATTACAAATAGGTAGTTACAGAGTAGCCATGGGGATGTAAAGTACAGCGTAGGAAATGGAGTAGTAGCCAAAGAACTTATATGCATGACCCATGGACATGAACAATGGTGTGGGGATTGCCTGAGGGAGTGGGGCTCGTTGGGTAGAGAGGGGCAAATGGGGAAAAATCAGGACTACTGTAATAGCATAATCAATAAAATATAGTTAAAAATTATAGTGGAAATTTGAACTTGAATGTTATCTTCCTCTAGAGAAGGTTTGTCTCAAGTCAGGGTCAGATCATTTTAACCTAATCTTAGATTGAGCTGATTTAAATCTGGGTTTCAGCTTTTGTGATGGCTTATCTATTTACATATCTTAGAAGTGAGATTAGCCCTCACTTTTAGGTTCTAAATTGTTAGGTGTCCTACCTGAAAGCTGTTTTTTTTCCCTAATATTTTATGTTTATGACAGCCAAAAATTCTTTTTTAAAAACTATCCTTGGTTTCAGAAGACTGAACATTCACTCAGCACCTGGGCCCTTCCGACATTTGCTTACAAAACTGCAAATGCTTGTGGGAGGAAAATGTGGCCTCACCTAAATGTACTTTTTTCTTGGTGAACTTGGCTTCTTGAGTCTTCAGTGCCCTGGTAACTTTGTGTTCAAACTTGCTCTCCTAGTCCTTTTTGGTGAATAAGTTGGTCTGATACAAGCTAATCCACCTTATCCAGAAGCAAAATGAAGAAAATGGACTTTGGAGCCAAACTTCTAGGATTCAAATTTCAGCTCCATCATTTACTTGCTCTGTGATCATGAATAAAGTGTTAACTTTTTTGAGCTTCACTTATCTTTAAAATGGTGATAAGCTGCCTTATTGGGTGATTGTGATGATTTAACAAATATATATATATATAAATATATATATGTTAAAAGTATATTATATGTACTTTAAAAAAATATATATATATATTATAAAATATTATCTTAGGAAAGTATCTGGAATCCAAAAATGCTGTATTGCTATTTGCTATGATTATTTTTACTTGACTTAGACTTCTTTTTAATTAGTATTGTCTTTCATTTAATTATGACATTCACACATTCTTAATAGGTTCCACTGGCTAGTAGATGAAGTTCAAACTCTACGTCTGTAGTTCTCAGCCTTGGTGGAATATTAGAATAACCTATGATGTTTTTAAAACTCTTCAGGCCTGAGTCAAATGAAGCCAAATGACATCAGGATTTTTGAGGTAGCATACAGATGTCAATTGATATTGTTTGTAGAACCCCAGGGGATTCCAATATTCAGCCAAGACTGAAAACCCCTGTTTTTCTTTCTAGTTTTCAAGCTCTACCCACCACTAATCTTTCTAACCATCATTTCTCTGCTTCCCAACATGGACAGTCCCTTGTAACAAGTCAGTCTACTTAAAGCCCAGAAATCCACCTGCATAATTTCCATCATAAGGCACAATACTCAGAGACTGATGGGTTCTCTCTTTTCCCTCCCTTCCAAGGTGGTGGGGGTGTGGACACAGGCACGGGCCTGCCTCTGTTCTTTCGTCTTCCTTTATGGCTGTCCTTTCTTTATTTAAGTTGAATTTGTTTCATGACAAATTTCACCTCTTTTTTTTGTGTGCCTTGCTACTCTTCCTTCCCAAAGCTTCCTTTTACCTTTCTTTGTCCAAGACTAAGGCAGCCTCCTCCTCCTGCCTGAAAGCACACTCATCTATTTTCCTGGCCTTGTCAACTGGTAGTTTAGTGCAGTATCTAGATTCCAGCAGCAGGGCTTGAGAAATGTGGCCTGTCCTTAGGAGCCAGCAATGACCGGCATCACGCTCATTTCTAACTCCACTCCTTTGCTTGTGCTACCCTCTCTCTACACCTTTGCCTTTCTCTGCCTGTTTTAAATCTATCCAGCTTCTACGTTTCATTTATTCCATGAAGCCTACTCAACATCTCCAGTGTGCATGCTCCTTCTATTGCTTTCACAGTCCTCCTGCTTACCTTGTTTATTTCATAAAATTTTACCTCCAAATTGTATGCTGGTCACCAATAGAGGAACTGGGAACACAGAAGCAATTCAATACTTAGTACTTGCTTGTTAGACTCACCTGAAATGGCACAAAGACGACTCAGCTCAAAATTTCCAAAACTGACTTCTTCTCCCCCTACCAAACAAGAGCATGGATTGGTAGGGATTAGGTTGGGAATTCCATTTGTTTTCTGTTGTTACATAACAAATTATCACAATGATAGTAGCTTAAAACAATACCTACTTATTTATTAACTCACAGTTCTGTAGGCCATTAAGTCTAGGTGACTTGGCTGGTTTCTCTGCTTAGGATCGCACGAGATCAGAATGAAGATGTTGGCCAGGCTGAGATCTTATTGGAGCTTCGGGGAAGAACTGCTTTCAAGCTCATACAGGTTATGGGCTGTTTCAGCTCCTGGTAACTGTAGGACTGAAGTTCCCTTCTTCTTGCTGGTTGTTGGTTGGGGGCCACTCTTGGGTCCTTCCACGTGCACCCCTCACCTCCATCTCAGCAGCAGAGACCCTTCCTTATGTTGAATTCCCCTCACCCTTTGAATCTCTCTGACTTCTTCTTGTTCTGCCACCAGCTGGAGAATACTCACTTCGTTCTGAAGGCTCATCAAGATCATCTCTGTTTCTCAAGGTCAATTAATTTGGGTCTTTAATGACATCTATGAAATCCTTTCACAGCAGTACCTAGATTAGTGTTTGACTGAATAACCAGGGGATGGGAATCTTGGAGGGTTGTCTTTTGAGTTGTGCTTACCACAGGAATGAAGGAGCAGAAAGCCAGACAGCCAGCAGGAAAGGGACCACTTCTTAGATCCGATGAGCCAATGATTTGCAGAGTGAAAAGCACTTAGGGATCAGCAAGTTCAGCCTTCTTTTTCTCCCCTTTATCAAAATGTGAACACTAAGTCCCAGAAAGGGGAGGAAAATTCATAATTTGTTTTCCACAGATCCACCCTGGGCCACTGTAATAAATACTTATGGAGGATATAGAGATAAATAAGGTTGGGCCAGCATCTGCTATAAGGATTTTATTTCCCATATGACCAAAGCCCAGAGAATCTAGTTTTCCTTCAGCAAATAGCCAACTTGACCCGTGGAGACTACAATTGTGTGCTAGAAAGAGACCTCAGAGATGAAATATTCTAGTGTTTCTCAAGGGTAGAACCAATGACTTAAGTGACATGTAGACTAATATTTTAACTTGTAATCATACTGGGTGTATTTTAACATTACCTTCTACTAATGGAAAATGACACTATTTCCCCTACATTGCAGTGATGTAGAGTTTCCCCCCCTCTTTCCCTTATTCTCCCTTCTTCTCTTTACCTTTATGGATCACCTACCAGGTGGAGACAATAGAATATGATACTTAAGAGCTTTAGGCTCTAGAAATAGAGAAACCTGGCTTTGCCCACTTGGTAACACCTCACTTGAACTCTATGAGTCTCACTTTCTCATTGATTAAGATAAATATATTATATAAGTGAGATAATGGGTGTAAAATGCTTAACAGAGGGCATGCCACATTGTACAAATTCAGTAGATGTTAGCTATTATTAAAATGAGCTCTACTCTTGCCCACTGGGAAGGGGGGTTTCTGCCAAGGGGAGCCAGGCCTGGTTTTCCTTGACCTCTCTGGAGAGTGGGGAGCAATTCTGGGGGCCTTCTCCTCCTCCCTTCTTTTGAATGAGCTTTGAGAGCCCGGTGAGCTGCCTGAGGTGTGATACTTTCTAGGGGGAGGGAGAAAGTAGATACAGAGAAGAAAGGAAAATAGCACAGGGTGGCGCCACACAGATGTGTCTGTGAGAATTATCCATTCTTTGGAGAGACAACTAACATGGATTGAGCACTAGTTGTGTGGCCTCTGTTGGGGAACTTTAGTGTCCCCTTTCTGTCTCTACAGCAAGCCTTTTCCCAAGTCACTGTCACTCTTCCCTTCCATACCTTTGCCTCCCTCTCTTTATTCAAAGAGTTGGGTGGAAGCTGCTTCTCAAGTATGTTAAAAAATTATTCAAGGTGGCCCTGTCAGAGGAGGGGATGTGGCTAAAAACAGGGACTTTGGATGGCTAAAGTCAGCAGGTGACTTGGCAGTAGGAGAAAGAGGAGTATATTACGTTGCATAGTATCTGACACATAGTAGGGGCACAGAGGTAGAAAAGGTAAATATTACCTTTGGAAAGTCTCTTGAACTGTTAAATAGAATATCTCTATACAATGGACTTGACATTTTAATGGAATAGAAAGTATGATACAAAAATTGGCAGTTTGGGTCCTGGCCGAGTGGCTCAGTTGGAGTGTCATCCTGTAAACCAAAAGGTCGCAGGGTTGATTCTCTGGCAGGGCACATGCCTAGGCTGTGGGTTCGGTTCCTGGTTGGGGCATGTACAAGAGGCAACCCACTGATGTTTCTCTCTCATGTTGATGTTTCTCTTTGTCTTTTTCTCCCTTCCTTCCCTTCTCTCTAAAATCAGTAAACATGTCCTTGGGTGAGTATTTTTTAAAAATTGGCATTTTGGTGGCCAGAAATCATGTAGTTGGTATGATCTCAATTTTTGAAAATACAGCACATGCATCCATAAGAAAAATGTGTAAAGATATAGCCAAAAATGTTAACAGTGTTTGAGTAATGTTAGAGTATGAATGATTTTTATGTCTTTTTTGTTTTAATATATCCAACCCTGTGATAGAACTGTCTTTATTACTGTGTTTCTCCTCATTTGAACTTTTTTTTTAAAAAAGACTTTAATTACTGATATAAAGTAAAACAATTACTTGTTGGCTGGCTGAGAATTGCTAGAAATTAAAATAGTTTGGAAATTATTTAGTAAATTCTAATTACTTGCAAAAGTAATTAAAATATTTATAAGCGAACACCCATAAAACACCACCAAGCAAATACATTACTCAATAAATGGTTTAATTAGTGTTTCATTACTAGAAATTAATCTCAGTAACCAAACATTACTACAAATTACATGTAGGATGGACAACTTATTTTACTGCTATTAATGATTTCAATTACGAAGTTTGTGCAAGTCTAATTCCTTCCCGCCCTCCTCCTGCACCCACCCAGGCGTGTTCCCACACACTGGGCCTGAGTTAGGATGTCTGGGGCTGGTCTGACACCTTGAACATTGTCGGAAACCCCAGATTAACACTTTTTCTCGGCTTATTTCTCAGTTGTCTTGCTGAAATACTGGCCCTGGGTGCCTCTTAATCAGCTGGAATCAGACTCCAGGGGCTGGTGGGCTTCTTACCACAGATATACTCTCCTCTGGAGTCTCCTCAATCACTTGGCTACAAAGCTCTATTCCTTCCCCAGACCTGTGCCAGGCCATTATGGCACTGGCTTCCAGAACTGGTTCAGCTCTCAAGCTGGGTGGGTGGGGGTCGGGTCAGACTACTGCTAAGTCATAAAAGGGCATCTTCATGCAGGATAGAATAATAAGTCCCTCCTTCCAGATGTAGTGTCACACCAGGGTGGATTGCTGCTCCCACCTGTATTCCTTGCTGAAATAACCCCAAGGAACAGACTCTGAGACTGGAGATTTGCTGGCAGGAGTGTCATTGGGGACAGCTCCCAGGAACAATCCCTGAAAGAGAGTCAGGGGAGCAGTTGAACAACAACCCCACGGCAAGCTCTGAAGCTGGTATGATCTTTCAAAAATGTCCTGGATTGAGGCAAGGAGGGAGGCAGCCCTTTGTCACTTTGAGGAATGATGTACCTCTGGTTGAAGACAGTGCCTGGAGAGGGTCTCAGCTGCCAGCCATCAACAGCAACCACTCCAAGCAGCTGGAGGAGCGAGTGCCCTGGCTCTGAAGGAGGAGCGTGGGTCGTGCACACCAGCGTCCACTGCAGTTCCCTTGTGCCATGGACAACCTGAGCAAGCACATGTGAAGGCCCTTCTGGGGATGGCCTGAGGCCATGAGTTGAATGGGCATGAGGTATCTCATTGTTCTACTGGGGTTGGGAGGAGTCTTACTTCTGGAGTGAGGGTGGACCCCCACTTAGGTCACAGCTGGGACTGATATTTAGACCATAAGCTCCATGTCCATGTCTCATGGTATCTCTAGGACTTAGAATAGTTCGTGGCTCAATGAATATTTGCTGATTGAATCTACAGTGGTAAAGACAAAAGCATCAGTGTAAACTGATATACTTGATGAAGGTAAATACAGAGAATCTGATCTAAGAGGGGTTGGGGAATCTTCCCCAAAGAAATGACACTTGACCTGATACCCAACGCATGGGTAAGAGTGACTCAGGTGAAGTTGGGTGGGGTGGGGAGCTTCCCATGACCTCACCTGGACACCTGGCCTTCACCATTGCTACCTCCTGAGTATGTCTCCTGGGTGGAAGCAGAGGACCTGAGAAGTCAAGCTCACTGAATTTCTCTTGCTATCTGTTGCTGAAATGTAACCTTTGCCATTGCCACAGATTTATCTTGCATAAGATTCATGAATCAGTGAGCTTTTCCACCAAACCTTGGCCTGGACCACAGTGGGATGAACTTGCTTTCACCTGGCAGGCATTTTCTGGAGTGTGAGATGCAGGCAAGGAGACACAGCTAGAGGTAGAGGTGGAGATCACCACAGATTGCCCTGAGGTGTCATGCACATGGATGCCACATGTTGTGGAGGAACCAAGGCTGGACACAGCTCTCTGTACCACCTCCAAACTCCTGTTTCCTATTTGACCTTATCTCCATCCTGCCCAGCCTTTGCCTCCATCCAGGCCTGCCTCTAGATTCCTCACTGCCCCAGGACTGTGCTCTGCTCATTTTCCCTCCCTTCCTGTACACATGTCCTTCCCTCTTTCCAGGACCATTGTTGCATCCAGAAAACCCACCCAAAGCCCCTCCATGAAGCCCTGCCCAGTCATACTGGACTTACTCTTTCTGGGTCTCTACAGCCCTCACCTATAGATTCTTTAGGGCAGAGACTATTTTAGAAATCCCAGGCCTGGCACTATGCCTAGGAGAGAACAAGCAGGTTGGGAAAAGGCTGGAAGAGAAGCTAAGCCCTGAGAGAAGATCCAGTATGCCCACCCCTCTCTGCCACATCACCCCAGTTGGTGCCAGGCAGTGTAACCAGTGGCCTGGATGATATCTGCTGGCCTTTCAGGCAGTTACACTGTGAGGGGTGCCACAGGCTGGCTTCTGTTGGTGGTGGCAGGACAGAAAGGAAGGGAGGAAGATGGAAAGTTCACATTTATCACATCTGGGACTTTGCTTGATTTGTCCTTAATCAGTCTACAGCTAATTAGCTGCCTTCCCCCAGTTGGCAGAATATAATTAATCACTGCCGGAGAAAGCCAATGTCATCTGGGCCTCTTGCTCAGGAGAAATCCTGGCTCCTTGGGTGGGTCCTTCTTGTTTGCGGCACTGAGAGGGCCAGAAATGTATGAAGATCCTCTGGAGTTTCCTGGCACTGTTAGAAAGGGGCCCTGGCATCCTGTGCCACCTGAAAAAATTGTAGCAGGAAGGGTGTGGCATCTTCCTCTTTGCTTCAACATTCTAATTTTGCTCATGGTGATATCTTAGCCCCAGGCAAGAGGCTCACTTTCCGACTCCCTTGCAGCTAGAGAAGGCGTATGACACAGTAAAGACCAGTGGGACATAAGCTGAAACCTTCTGGAAGGCTTTTCCTATAAAAGGCATTAAAAGCTGTTGGTGCTTCTCCTTGACCCTTTTCTTTCTGCCTTGAATGCAGACTCAAGGCTGGAGCTGCAGCAGCCTTCAGCTTGTATGAGAAAAAGACCAGAAGAACTGCAGTGACATCAGCCATGAGCTGGTAAACCAATGCTAGTAACTATGCTTCCTCCAGATTTCTGTCAGGTAAAAATAAAAAGTCTCTATTTGTTTAGTTTGTTGGTACTCTGTTACCTGAAGCTGAATACATTTCTAACTGATGCAAAGGGGAACTCTGGGTGGTACCAACCTGACTACAGAGATGCCCATGGTACCCAGCTTAATCCAGACTCTCCTGGGCCTCACAAGCCAGTGGGCATGAGTGAGGTTATAGTACCCAAATGCCACTAGCTTTGAATGCTCCCATCTTTCATTCTTTAAAGTCTCATTCTCCAACCCTTTTTAGCCACTTGTGTCATTAAGAAAGTATCCGAGTGTGACATTGATATATAAGACATGTTAAATTGTGTAACGGAATGCCTCATAAAGCAAAACTAGATTTTCTGGCAAATAAGTAATGCCTCTTCTCTTAGTTATGCAACTGTGAGATATGTAGGCAAACATGTTGCTTTGGAAAAAGGATGCAATAGGGAATGTTGTGATTATAAGGTTTTGGTGTGCACAGCTGGTCACAGAGATGGGGATATTTGCATATGGGCCACGAAGCCTGTTGGGAGGACTTGGGTCAAGACCCTGACTGACCATTCCCTTTTAGAGTTTAAGATTACTAGAGCCTTTCTGATTAACTGAGTTGGGCCTCTCTGAGGTCCTTTGTCAGGAAAAGATAGGAAGGACCCAGAGGGGAAACTCATCATCAGGAAATGGGGAATCTGAATAGGTGAAGCAAGCTCTCAGGCTTAGCTGCTTGTTGGGTAGGTTAGTTCCCACCTAGCAGGTGGTTGGGCAGAGAGACACTTAGAACGTAGGACAGGCTGTGCTGTGAGTGTCCAGGGATAGGACGCCTACGGGCAGTACTGAGCTGTGGACATGGAGGTGTTGAACTATACATGGCCAGTGTTCAACAGTGTCCCCTTGTGGCAGTGGATTGATATGACTGCTCATTTCTGTCTCAGGCTTTCAGAGACAGGACAGATCCTGATGCACTAAATAGCTCCTGTTCTTGCAGTTTGGGGAAGGTGAGGCGAGGAAGACCCTGAACTTTAGAGAGGTTGTTATGAGAATGGACTCTGGAGTCAGACTGCTCAAGTTCACATTTCTGTTCTATTACTTACAGGTTTGCTTTGTGTACAGGTCTGACTTCATGGACTGCAGACCTGTGCAGTCTCACAGGACCCTGCTTTATATTAGCCCCATGCTTGGCTTAATGCTTAATGTCTTGAAAGTCTTAATAATTTTTGAACAAGGATCCACATTTTCATTTGCACTGTGTCCTGCAAATTATGAGGCCCGTCTTGCTTGGACAAATCACTTCCCTATGCTTCAGTTCTCCTATCTGTAAAATGGGTAAAAAAAAAAAATATTACCTGCCTCTGAGGCTTATTGTGAGCATTAGGTGAGTTATACAGACGGCCCTTGAATAACATCATTTTGTTCAACATCCTTTCATTATAACTAATGTTGATGAGATGCTGTAAGAACTTAACTGGTTGTTTATGGTAATTAGCCTACGGTAAAGTTGGCTTCATTATACTTTGCTTTGCCACAATTCCAAGGTCCTAATGATGACGTTCAGAGAGGACTTACTGTATGCATAAAGTGCTTAGAACAGGGTCTGGCATGCAGGACGCTCTATGTAAGTGTTAGCTGTTGCTGTCATTTCTAGTAATTTAGGCAGATGAAGACTCCAGCAATTAATCTGCAGAACATGGAGACATGACCACATCTGTGTCTCCAGCTAGTGAGGCACATCAGACCAAGCACGTGGGGAAACAATGCGAGGAAAAGAAATTGTGACCTCTGGACTTAATCCTCACACAAGATGAGATGCCTCATTAAGTCCGTATCCATCTGGGCCCCCAGGGCTGACAAGAGAGGACAACACTGAGGCCTGAGAATGTGGAGTCAAGGCCAACCTCCTGCCTCAGGGACTGGCAGCACAAGTCGGGCTCATCTAGGAGGGGCCGGCTGGGGCATCTCCGAGAAGCAGCCTGCCTCCTCTCCAAGGGGTCAGGCTGAGGGGCAGGCTGTCATCAGACTCAGGCTCACTGTCCCTTGTCTTGGATGTGACACATTGGCAGGGAAGGGTTGCCCAGCCCCACCCTGCCTTCCCTCCGGCCTCAGCCCATCTTGCATTTCTAGACTCAAATCAGGGGATAGGATTTTGTGGAGGATGCTTTAAAATGATGATCATTCTAAATAAACTTATCTATTCACATGGAACACACACACAGTAAGAGGAGAAAGCTTTAGTTCCCAGCTCAAAGAATCCTCACAAAGTGAGCACACTCAGTTCAGGAAACAGGATGTCCCAGAAGTCTGGAAGCTCCCAGCCATGCTCCCTCCTAGTTACTGTGTCCTTCCCTAATTGACCACTGTCCTGAATGTCATCTGAAAAAACCATTGGATTTCACTTTTCCACATTTTTATTTTGAAAAATTTCAAATCTATAAAATAAATTAGAAAAACAGATTAGAAACATCCATATACTCACACAGATACACCAGTTCTTAATATTTTGCCTCATTTTCCCTGTATTTCTGTCTTCCTTTCTTTTTTCTCCCCATCCTTATACAATTTCCTGAACCATTTGGGAGTTATTTGCAACATCATGACACTTAATTCCTAAATACTTCAGCACATATCTCTTAAAAACAAGGGCATTTATTTATTTCTTATCATTTTTAAATATATTTTATTGATTATGCTATTACAGATGTCCTATTTTCCCCCCTTTAATCCCCTCCACCCTGCACACCCCCTCCCACCTATATTCCACCCCCCCACTTTAGTTCATGTCCGTGGGTCGTACATATAAGTTCTTTGGCTACTACATTTCCTATACTATTCTTAACCTCCCCCTGTCTATCTTCTAACTACCATTTATGCTTCTTATTCTCTGTACCTTTTCTCCCTCTCTCCCCCCTCCCTCCCCCACTGATAATCC
>VMDR010027384.1:0-13615 GCA_007922815.1 Macrotus californicus | reverse complement strand
TGTTTGGTTTGCTTGTTTCTATTTTATTGAATTTATTGGGGTGACATTGGTTAATAAAATTATATAGGCTTCAGGTGTATGACTCTCTAATATATCATCTGTATATTGCATTGTGTGTTCTCCACCCCAAGTGAACTGATCTTATTTTAAGATAAAAAAGAATAGTTGAAGTTGAGTATTGACTTAATCTGAGGGACTTCATACACATGATCTTATCTGACGCTCCCACACTCCAGGACTCCTACTCCCCTTTTAACAGCTGTGGAAGCGATGGCCAGCACAGGTTAAGTGGCTTTCCTCAGCTCACACTCGCAGTTACAGGTACAGCTAGAAAGGGAATGCTAGGGCTCTTCTAACCTTCCCTAAGACGTGCTGGTGCTGGCCTGGTGAGTCACCTTACCCCTCCATTACCATTGGTGAAATTAAGAACCCAAAGACCAAGGGATTTGTAATGGGAATTACATCAAGGGTAAGAGAATGTTACTTTGAGGACCTAAGGATCAGGGCACCACCTCTAGGCCACTCTAGAGAGCTGGTGATGGGGGTGGGGTGGGGTTGGAAGTTGATCTTCCTTATTTTCAAATGTGGAGGATAAGATGAAGAAATTGAAAAGAAAACCCCAAAGGTACCTTCCAGGTCCAAAGTTTAATCAGTTTAAGGCTCTATCTCAGAAGAGCTGAAGATACCTTGGAATTCAAATGACTATTTTTTCCTCTCCAGACTTAGTCTTGCCCCAGGATACAGAATTGAGCTATCACCTTCAGGGCTGCAGGATAAATTCCGTCAGGAAGCAAAGGTCCCTGTCTGGAAGCACAGGCCGCCTCAACTGAGTCTGTCTCAGCTGAACCAGGTAAATTTACCATCAGGTCACTTATAGCCTCTGCTCCACCATATACTTATACCATTCAGGGCCCTGATGCCTCAGTTTACCCTCTCCTACTTTCACCTTATTGAATCTGTTCCTCTGTGGTCCACTGATTCAAAAAGGAATATATATGGACCGCCCTTGAGGAGCCAGGCACTATTCTAGGCACCGAGGAGGTAGGTTGGAGCCCGTAAAAGAAGATGGCTGCCTTCAGGAGGCTTGAGCTCAAGGATGGAAACAGAGAGAATAAAAAAGTAAACAAATAAATAAGACCATTTGAAATAATGATAAAAACTATGCAAAAGTTAAACAGGAGTGAAAAATGCCAGTGGGAGAAGGAAGCTGACTTTGTTTAGATGCACTGCCCTCTTAATGGTAAATTCCTTTCATTGTACTTAAGATGCTCAAAGTACTTTAATTGTGCAATTCTTTTAAAAAGGTTTTTAGAGAAAGTAACAATCTACAATTTTAAATGCATTCCCTAGACTAACAGTATGGACATACCAAGGTCTTTCAAAAGTATAGACTTGGATATTTCTACTTTTCTTTGGTTAAGTCTACATGGGAAAGGAAAGCAATGGGCATTCAAATTCTGAGTACTAATTATATAAATGGGCAAAACCACATAGCGGTTATTCACACTTATAACCCCCAACCCCCGCACCAGACACTCATGCACACCCAACGTTGGGAGTTGAGTGTTTATCCCTATTTCATTTTTTAAAGATGTTACTTATTTATTTTTAGAGACAGGGGAAGGGAGGGAGAAAGAAAGGGAGAGAATCATCAATGTGATCGGTTGCCTCTCCCAGGCGCCCCCAGCGGGACCAAACCCACAACCCAGGCATGTGGCCTGACCAAGAATCGAACCAGTGACCTTTTGCTTTGCTGGACGAGGCCCAACCAACCGAGCCTCACAGGGCAGGGTTATCCCTATTTTGTAGGTGATGGAGGTGAGGCTCCCAAAGTTCAAGTGGTTTGCCCACTGACCCTGAGGTCAGAAGTGAACAAACCAGGTTTGAAGCCATCCATCTTTCTGCCTCCAAGTCAAGAACCTTTTTACTTACACTACCAGTGAACCTATAATTTCATGCCGTGCCTACTCCTTCAGACACCTTGCTTATTCATTAAAAGGTTTTATTAATTTTTTTAAAATTACTGTGAAGGGAGTGGGGGTATATTGGGAAGTTTTGGTATGAATGTTTCAGCATGTTAATAAATCTATAACTTCCCACTCCATTTTGCCTGTAAGTCACATATTATCAGAACTAATATTCAGAAATAATTATATATCTGTAATGGGAACACCACAGTATTTTAAAAGTAGTCTTAGCTATGTTTTCTGAAAAGCTGCTTGTTGTTTGCCAGGATAACGCAATTCCTGTTTGTGTCATTATAAATTTACTACAATTTATATAAAGAAAGTCTTTTTCCCTTGTTCCACCCAGTGAAATGTTGCATTTTCATGATGATTAAGAGCAAAACAGCCCAAAATGCTATATTAGTTCAAAAAAATTTCTCAGAATGGTGTATTAAAACTGAAACTGAAACATCATGGAGGTGGTAACATCTACTCACATTCAATTATTTATGGGCAGAAAAAGTTAGATAACATCGGTGTCTACAGACCTACACAATGTGTTAATAATGTTACAGTATTAAAAAATAAGTGTGAAAGTTAGAGCAAATCCTCTAGATAAGGATGTTCTTCTAAACAGGTTTAGAAGAGTTGATGAACTTAGCAGAACCTGAAAATGAACTGAGGTATCAAATGAGAAGCACATAAGATATAAGATATAAAAATATTAAACTTTGCTAAGAAGAATCATTCTGAGATGTCTCCAGTTTGCCGCTTCTTAGTCGACTCTCCCTCCCCTGTCCTATCGCTAAATCTTTTCTCTTTTGAGATATAAAGTATTTATTTCATGGCTTCATTTCTTTTTTGGAGTTCTTCTTTTTGACTTTTTTTTTTTTGTGCAGGAGGGAAACGTGCATATTTTGAGATACTAACAGAGCTTTCTCTGTCCTACATTTTCTCTTGGAAGTCTGGATTTCAGATTCCTCTAAAGTAGTCTTAGTTCTACTGAAATTCATTTTACAGAGTTAGTACTTCTTAAGAGTGCTTTATCAGACTATTTCTTTGTATTTCAATAACCACAATGGTCTTCCTGCCTCTAAAATGTGGACTTTCCTGACTCGGTGATGTCATTTTTGGTGTTGTCCGTTGCTGGCCGCTCCACAGCCCCCTCCTACCCTGAATCACTCCGCACTGTTAATACCAAACTAATGCGTTAAAGAACAGGCGTGTTAAAGAACAGGCTTGTCAAGCAAACTGCTTTGAACTTGAGTTTTATAGGAATTGCTAAGCCAGAATGTTTCCTCAAATTATGGTTATATTGAACAAATATTAGTTATTAAGAAGATGCTTTTAATCCTTCTTCTTCCTCTTTATTCACTATAAAGGTTGGGTTTCTTTTGGAGGCACACAACTCGTATGGAATTTAGCTTTGTCCATCTCGTGCGAATCCCCACAGGGTTTGTAAAACTGCAACTCAAATCCCCTCCTGAAAAAACACACTGATTATTTATACTTATGCTAGTTCCAAATATTACAATAGTTTCTGGATTTTTGCCACATTCCTCTCTAGATGGTCATTTGGGAGACTTTGTTTATAATGTGTGTTTTGAATGAAATTTAAAAATTCCAAGACCACAGGATGTACGACTCAACTGTGGGTTTAACGTAATTTTGCATTTTTTCAAAGAGGCCCTACTTTGATTACAATAGCAAACACTGAATAGAAAAGGTATGGTTTTTTTCCCCAAGAATTGGTGTTTGGAAGAATATAAGAGAAAGCATGCCTTTTGCAAGAATTAGGGAATGTTTTCAAAATGGCCTATAGCATTCGGGGAGTGGTTTAGTGAATGAAAACATTAAGCTGTATTGTGGACATCAAGAAGACTATTTTCTTTAGTGAATGTGCTAATTGTGGTTTTAAAATCAGAAACCAAACCTCATACTTAAAATAGCCCCCTCGCTCCACCCCAAAAGTATTTAAATTCCTGGGAATAAATACGGTTATAGCAACTTTTCTTAAAAGGCAACATTAAAAATATAAAAAGCTCCCTTGGGACTTTTTCCTTCTAAGAAATTCTAGGGTGTGTGTGTTTTTTCCCCCTCATTCTCTTTGATTGTTTTAGAAACTGGTGCTAATTAAAGAACCCTTTTAGATTTTAGGACAAAATGAAAGACTTAATGGTAGACTCAATAAACCAGGGTGTCTGATTTTAGTTGTTTCATGCTCTGACTCTTTTGCCTGGTGCCACTTGGATGTATCCTTCCGCTCTCCACTGCGTATAAAACAGAAAACCGGGAACACAAGAGACAACACATGCAAGCTAAGGCCAGCTTCCTCTATCGACATTCTCAGTCACCATGAGCTGAAGGATTTCTCTTCAAAATGTTTCAGTTTGCATTCTTTCTATAAATCACACACACACACACACACACACACACACACACACCAGTGATTTCTATGACATAACCTTTCTGGAATTCTATAAACACAGGATATGAAACACGGGTTAACCACTTGTCTAGGAAAGAAAATAAGCAGACAGTTGCCCACAGAACACATCTTACATTTGGGCTTCTACGTATGCCCAGAAAGTGATCCAACAAGCAATCGCTTTGAGTCCCTGCCTGAATAATAACAGGACCTTGAGAGCACAATTGCTATTTTAAAAGGATGTTGCTTGTTAACAGAATGCACAATGAATTATGGCCTCTGCGTTAAGCTCTTTCTTTGATTGTTCACATTGATCTTCAGAGAGATCAGGTAGGTAGCTCACTTCACATGCGAATCTTATGTTAGGCACAAGGGGAAATATTGTACTTAGAAAAAATGCAATACGTAATAATGTCCCTAGTTAAAACAAAATCATGTATTATTCACCAAGGTAAAGAATGAGATATTTGTAAGTAATACATGGCCGCTTCGTTAACACTTTTTTTGGAAAGGAATGAAGAAGAAATGGGTAAATAAATGCCCTAAGGACTGCCTTTCTTCACTAAGTCACTTGACTGATGTTGAGCCTGATTGATATTGCCCCCAAACAGTGACCCCATGCACAGCTTTAGGGTTCACAGTTGTATTCAACAGCCGTGTCTTAGGTCCAAGTCTACTCTCAGCTACCCAGCACTGGGGGCAAAGAACAGCATTGTTAGAGGTGGAGTGGTAGGGATGTGACTGACAGCCTGTGTCCTTGTAGTCACAGTGGGAGTCACTGCCCTAAATAGTAGCAACGTTTCTATTCTACAGAAGCAATGACATCGGGAAGCTGTGCTACTACTACTGGTGATTACAGAAACGGCTAATTCAAGGAGTCAAATTAGTCCCCCTAAACGCCACTTAAGACAGACCCAAAGGGAGCATCTTCTGTGGAGGCAGAGGGAATACTGTCTCGCCATCGCCCACTCATGGGCTCATTTGGGCTCATTAATTCAGAAGCCACGACTGCAGTTCTAAATGGGAAGAATCTGTTTTCTCAATGACTGATATCAAATGAACATTGCAGGAGTGAAGTGATTTACTGTAGTCATACAGCTCCTTCCATTTCCCCCCTGGGGTAACTCTACAGCATCTCAGAGGGGCTCAGGTTGTGGAGGGAGGGAGGCCCTCAGGAGGCTCCTTCTTTTGCTTCAAACTTTCTTGAATCATATGAGTATAGGACAGGCAGGGACCAGCTGCTGAAGATCCACAACCATCGCCTCTCTTCCAAGCCCCACATCAGCTCTGCGACTGAGTCTTTGGAGCAGGGTGGCCAATGGGGGTGGAAGGGACCTGCAGCAACCTTGCTTTCTTCACAGACCAAATCTTTGAGAGAGAGAATTGGGTGATGTAGGATAAAGTGTGTTTAGGAATCCCTGTACATTCTTTTACCTCTTCTACCACTATCAGCATTTTTATTGCTTTGTTTGTTTTTTAAATTTTATCTTTTTTTTTAAATTTTTCAATTACAGTTGACATCAGCATTTTCCTTTTCCCTCTCACCAATGTTCTGGGCCTGTATACCATCACATTAAAGGCCGACTTTCTGCTTTCTAAAAAGACAGCTACTGACCAGATGAAGCAATTCATACTGTGAACGAGAGAGAAGCACTCCTTCTCTCTCTCTCTCTCTCTCTCTCTCTCTCACATACACACACACACACACACACACACACACACACACACACACACACTGCCCTTTCTTCCTGGACAGCAGCCATTCTTGTCATCACACAACACAGCCATTCTGATGCAGGAAATGTAAGCCTAACGGGAGAGGAGGAAAATTATCTTGCCATTTTCTTACTTAAATATGTTCAGTTATTTACAGTGATTCATCCCAGAGCCCAGTGCTAGTCAATTCAGAGGAAATGTCTGGAAGAGATCATTTGTATGGAGGGCAAAGCCTGGCAAATGGGGCAACACTCACCCAGGGGCACAGTGGTTCATCCTTGATCCCTCTCTCCATCATCAACCCTATCCAATCCATTGGCAAGTCCCGTTCTATTCTCCAGTTATGCCTCACAGCTAACAATTTTTACCATTGCCCCGCTAAATCCTAGTCCAGGGCACCATCCTCTCTCTCTAGGTACCCGCCTGACTTTCCCATCTTCTTCCTACTTCTACTCCACCCCTAACCCCTACAATCTATTCTCTACAGAACATCCCGGAGTGATCTCTTAAAAATATAAATCAGACTGTGTTACTCTTAGATGAGAGCTTTCCCTTTACATGTATAGTATGCATTTTTTACCATGATAATTAGTATTGAAAACTTTTTACCAAAAGGGCTGCATGCTGTCCTACAGGAAACAAAGAAGCTGGCAGCTGGAGGGCACCACCTTCCAGATGCGGGAGAGAAGGTGGGTGGTGACAGCTGCCCAAGGGAGAAAAGCTAGCAAGTTCTGGGGGCTTGCAGTCAAGGAGGAAAGGAGAATGCTGAGAGCTAACTTGGGCCTGAGCAGGGGCCCGGGCTGAGCAGTAGAAGGACCTCTGACTGGTCCACGAGGCCCTACAGGATGTGGCTTCTGCTCACTCACTCCTCTCCCCAGTTCTGACCTCCAGCTGTATTCAAATGTCTTTCATTCTTGAATGCAGGAATACCGACTCACCTTGCCATTCATTTCCTCTGCTCAGAAGGGTCTTCACCAGCTTTTCTTCCTGGCAAATATTTACTCACTTCACACAGTTCCCCAGAGTAGATTTCCTTCAGTCTAGCTTGATTTCTTAATTTCTTTTGCTTGCACTGAAGTTTGAATAATTGTAAGCCTATTCTTTCACTTTGACGACAACTTTGTAATAACGTCTTTCAGTAATTTTCCAACTTTTGAAGTTTTTTACATACCAAGAAAATTAATATTTATAATTCTTTTGGATGTAAAATAAATTATACTGAAACATGTCTTGTTGAATTGGAAAGGCAGCCAGATGCCAGGAGTACAGATGTTAACCCTGGATCAGTAGTTTCTTTGCTCTGATCGCCTCCTTTTTCAGCTCTGGATTATTGCACAAAGATTGGCAGTCATTTCTCTCTACTTTTAATGTGCAAATCAGTTTTGTCTCTCCGTAATATTTTCAACCAGGTATTATAGAAATGCATGTAAGTAATAAACTTGCAAGGGAATACCTATTTGCTTAGGGCACATAAATAGTGTCCAAGGAGAATACTTTACCTTTTTTAAAATGAAAGATTATTTACTTTATTATCCATCTACTTCCTGGGAGGAAGACAAACTGGTTTAAAACAGAAAAAAAGGCTATCAGTTTTTATCTATTTTATTTACAATTCTATTCTGGAAGGAGGATTCCAGTTAACTATAGAAACATTAATGAGTACTAGAATACCTCAATGAAAGTACACTAAGTCATCTACTTTTGTGGGCATATTTACTGCATATTTTTCAGCTCTCCAGAGAAATCCTGATAGGACCAGCGAACTTGGAAGAAGGCACATCGTCACCAGAGCTGGACTTGAGTTCTTCTATGGCAGCCCTGGACAGCTGCTTGCACCTGCCTTGACTTTTTTTTCAGGCTAAAGTTGTCTATTCCAGGATCCTATATCATGCAGTGTAAAGCTTTGGTTTCAATCAGCCACTAACACAGTAGCTTGGATATATTTGAAATTCCTTCCAGGGGAAAAAAATTGGCCAAAGCTTTTGACAGTATTTCTTCTCACACCCAGGCCAAAGTGGGCTGGATCTCCAAGGGAGCAAGAATGCATATTGGCATTTCACCCTGAAAGTCACAGAATCATTGCATTGTGGCCTCAAAAGGGACTTTAGAATTCATGTGGGTCAACTTACAATTTTACATTTTTCTATAACTTTATCTTAGCATTTCTGGCTCCCTTGTAGCAAATATCCAAGGCCCCTAATTTATTAATGAACAATATAGAACATTTGTGCTATAGGTGCCTGCTAGACAATGTGAAGACAAAGAAGTAAGATTTAGTGGCTCTTTCAAGGACTCCCACATGTGATTTCTGACATTTAAGAGAGTCCAGCAGACAGATTAACCATCCATTCATGTATATTCTCCAAGTTTCATCCTTAATTTGGTAAAGAAATTGGAGAGCAATAGGCCCGGGCCACATTTTCCTTAGCCTCTTGCTCAAATATATTCACCAAGTTAAAGGTAAGATGTGTCCTCTGCCTACATACAGAGTTGGTATGACAATATCTTTCACACAAGCGTGAATAAAGATACCACAATGTCAAGTGGTGTCAAGTGGTATTACCTCAACAAAGATCCATGTGATAAATTCCTCCTTGAATTTAGTTTCCGGCAATGAGAACATGGTATGCTCCCTCTTGTCAGAAAGCGAAACCCCTATGGCCTCTCCGGTTTCTCTTCTTACCTTCACTGCCAGAAAAATAGGAACCAAACTTATTGCCAAGTGTTGTAATCTGACCAACTCTGCTGCCTAGAAGCATTTACTTCTCCTGCTTTCTTCCTAAATATATTATTTCCAAGCTGCCTAAAACATTTTTAGAAGTGTGTAAGAGCTGACAACAAAAATGTAAATGAATAAAATAAAGAGGACAATGGCTGGGCTGTGAAGAAGAGCCAGACCTGCCAATGACTCTTGCCCCTGCAAAGGCCTCTCTGCAATCTTTCCGTCTGTAGTGCCGTGAAGAGATCTCGCGTTCTGTGGCAGAAAATCTGGGCTTAATTACCAGCTATACTTGCTGAATAACCTTATAAAAGTCATCTAGCCTTCATTTCCGAATTTCTAAGTAGGGACATTAATGCTGTTGATCCACTGGGTTGCTGTGACCACCAAATACAAAAATAGGGGGAGATGCTTTCTAAACAGTGAGTCACTGTGGAAATGTTCACTGTGATAACTTCCACACTGTCTTGCAGTACTGATCTGCTCTGTTTTAAACAATACATGTTGTCTGTGGGGCTTTTCAAAAAAGGAGATAAATTCACGAATAAATCCTCAAATTCTTTGACACTCATCTTTTTAAGAGATGGAGCCTAATTTCTCTCCCCTAGAATGTGGGGTGCATTTACTAACTCATTTCTAGCAAATAAACATGGCAGAAGTGACAGTGTATGACTTGTGAGACTGGGTTGCAAGAAGCACTGTGGCTTCTTCCTCCCACTCTTGCTCTTAGATCACTCTTGTAGGCGAAACCACCTGCCATGTTATGAGGCCACTCAAGCAGCCCTACAGAAGGTCCACGTGATGAACAACGGGAACCTCTTGCCGATACTCCCATGAGTGCATCCTCTTGGAAGCAGACTCTTTGTCCTCAGCAAGTTTTCGGAAGACTGCACCCTCAGCCAACTTCTAGACTGCTAACTTCTGAGACACCCCAAGCCGGAACCACCTGGCAAAGCCACTCCTGAATTCTTGACCCACAGAAACTCTATAAGAGAATAAATGCATATTCTTGCTTAAAGCACCTAAATTTGGAGGTAATTGCTCCATAGATAACATGTAACATGTCCGTGGTTACCTATGCGTCCTCTTGGAGAACAGTGCTATAGACAAATAGCAAAACTTACTCTTTCCAGATATGCTAATTAAAAGAAACTCAGGTGCCAAATATCTTAGACTCATTGCATTGAAAATCACCTCAGTTGTGGGGTGGCAGTTGCTTCCTGTTAAGAATGGGAAAACTGAGATGCAGAGAACTTGAATGAGATGCTCAAGGACACTTAAATGAATAACAAAGTTTGGGCTAGACCCCTCCCTGACCTTATTCTATTTGTTGTCATCTTTCTTTTCTTCTTTTTTTTTCAGTGATCTAAAAGCTCTGTTATTTTTGAACATAGATCTAACAGTAGAATGGTTCAAAGTTGACACGCACTTTATTTTTTTTAATTTAAAACTCTTTTTCTTTTATTCATTCTAGAGAGAGGGGGAGGGAGTGAAAGAAACACCTACCAGCTGGCATGCACCTTAAACTGGCTGCCGTTCGGTTTGCAGGACGATGCCCTACCAACTGAGCCCCACTGGCCAGAGTGAGACCTACTTTCTCTCTACTATGCCACGCCATCTTTCCTTTTCTTTTTTCACCGAAATCGTGCCAACCGAGGCTTTTAGCTTATACCACTTTACGAAAGAAAGGGGGGTCTTCAGATAAGAAAGTTGCACACAATGAATAAATGTGGATGTGAACACCTGCTGTTTGTAAGACGTTGTACAGAGTCCAAGAAGATTAACTAGGTCCCAATTCCGGCCCTTAAAGTTCTCACAATCTGGTGGAGACAGGATGTTGTAAGGAAGTCCGAACAATGACTTATGGGATATAAAGGGGAGCGAGATCACATGCGGGATAGAAAAATATATTTGGCCAAGACCCCACAGTATATGCTCTATAATCATTCTGCCAGAGTGATGTCTAAAGCCCATCTTTGAAATTAATAAGCTAGGATGAAAAACCTATTTTAAAGAATTTTAGGTGACATCCTTACACACACTTTTAGTGGGTAATTTTATCCATGTGTTCAACAAACTACCCTTGAGCACCAGGCGCTGTGCTGGACTCCAGGTATACATAATACTCTACATTCAGACAGAGCTGGCTTGAGAATGTGTGTGCAAGACAGGATTAAGAAGATACCAGTCTGGCTGTAAGATGGTAGTGAGTACTTATCCGGGATCTGCACTTGCTAGCATGCCATTCTTATGCAGAGGCTTTGGTGAAGGAGTCAGAGTTGATGGCAATCATGACCCTTGGTGTCACTACTGTATCCATATTAAAAATGGGACCAGAGCTTGTCTTCGGCACGAAATCATACCCCTTGTCCTTCCCTTGCATTCTCTCTTTTCAAACTGTGGAAAGAACCAGGCTGTAATATTTATTTGCTAAAATTTCAAGGCAGAGAGATCGTGGAGCAGACTCTGTGAAATGACTGTGAGGGTTTTTTTTGTTTGATTTTTGTTTTTTTTAATTTAACTAGTGCTGATGTAGATACAGCTGTTCCTGTACTTGGTATGGGTGGCATGCAGTGGGGAAGGGATAATAAATGTTTATTTGTTTAAATGGCTAAGTTAGGGGTGACTTTTTATGAAGCAGTAGAAAACTCAAAGAAAGGGGCAGGTGCTATTAGTTCCAGGTCACCAGGGCCTGGGTACCACCGTGGTCATGGCGGGAGTGGGAGGGGTTAAATACTTGTCTGGGATGGGGATGCTCTGCAGAAATGCAGAAATGCCTTTCCAGAGTCTGGACTCTGAGATAAATGTTTGAAGGAACATTTCAGCTTAACTGGTTCCGGGGATGGAGATCACACAATTGGCTTTCTCATCCCAAACAAAAGAGGGAAAAAATAGAGTTGATATGGACCAGATAAAATGTTTTGCACTACTCTTAACTTGGTAATGTCAGTTTCTAATCAAACAATTGTTAGTTGCAAGACCAAAATTTATTTCCACTAAGCATGAAGTCCGGGGCTGAAGAATACTAATTATAATACAAGGTTAGTAAGCAGAAGACCATCTTTAAAAATCTGACAATACAACTGTTAAGGAAAGATATTATAGCTTGTTCTGATGAATGAGGATGAGGTGAGTAATCTTGTATTTTGTAGCCTTTTTTCTTCTCACCCCTTGTTTCTCACTTTTGGTTTTTGTAGGTAACATAACACACAATAAAAGATGTAACATTAAAAACAACTTCTGAGTTCAAGAGGTGTTCTCAATAATCATTACATTTAATCTTGTCATTTGAATCTATGGAATAATTTGAATATAAGAAAATGGAGACTTGGGGGTTAAATGATCTGCCCAATATCCATTATCTCTAACTTACTCTTCTGGATCCAAACCACAAAAATCACTGCGTTGAAAGCTTATTCAAATGTATTCAGTAGGAAAGAAGAGAAAATCAGTGGCTTCTGACTCTTTTTGTTTTAGAAAATCTTATAAGATATCTTTAATTAAAAAATAAGAGTTGCCCTGACCTGTGCGGCTCAGTTGGTTGGATGTCGTCCAGCAAGGCGAAAGGTTGCCGGTTCTATTCCTGATCAGGGCACGTGCCTGGGTTGCAGGTTCGGTCTGGGTCAGGGCATGTACAATAGGCAACTGATGGGTGTTTCTCTCTCACGTCTATATTTCTGTCATTCTCTTTCTCCCTCCCTTCCCCTCTAAGTAAGTAAGTAAGTAAATAAATAAATAAATAAATAAAATCTTAAAAAAAATAAGAGTCTACACTTGAAAAATAAAGGGGCAATATTTTCCTGGTCTCAACTAAATATTTCCTTCTATTGTAATATTAAACTACATGAAATATATCAAGATCATTTGATAAGTCATATTTAAATTTTTTAAGTGTTTATTTGAGTATGAAGTGTATCATTAAACTCTCTTGTACCAGCTTAGTTTTTTTTCCCCCGACACACTGGACATGGACACATTCATTTATTTCTCTTGGTGACCTGATCCTACTGTTCGTAGTAAAATTCCCTTTTAGATGATTCATTGGCAAAATTTACATTGGCAAAAACAAAAGAAGGATTAAGGATAAAGGCAATTATTTATATCTTGCAGAATCCCTTGAGAATTGCCTAAAACTATGATTGTCTCCCTAGATAAATGTGCACACACAACGTTGGCCTGAACGTTTGTGCTGGGAGGTCCTTCCTGATCTAGGTAACTCGGAAAGAATGAAGCACTTTCTTTGAAAGAGAAACTATCTGTGGTAACTCAGATAGAAAATGAGGATTAACTTAGAACAAAAGGCTGTTAAGAAATAGCTTTACGAGACTAAGAACTGTTAAATGAGCGTATTTCTGCCCAGACATCAAGAAATTAGAACGCCAGTGTCACTGATTGCTTCCCTGTGGCCAGGTGAAGGTAGGGGATAGGTGTATTGAGTAGTTCCATCTTTTTGCTTTGCCTACTCTGAAGATAAATGTACATTTTCTTATATTATTTTTTCATTGGCTGACGAAAGCAATCCACAGAATATAAATCTTTTTCAAACACTAAATATTTTAAAATGATAGTAAACAAGTCAGAGAGGATTTTAAGCTGAGGTAGTAGACTGGTTTCAAGCTTTTTTTCTAAGCAGTGAGACTTTCAACAGTATCGCAAAATATAACAAAGTGGCATTTTTAGCATAAATTGTTTTTATATGTTAAAACTAAAACAGCTCTTTATTATAATGTCATTCTGAGTGGCTGTTTTTGTTTAACACAAACATTTAGAAGTAGGGCCTAATAAAAATAGTGACAGCTTCATCAT
>VMDR010027383.1:0-13506 GCA_007922815.1 Macrotus californicus | reverse complement strand
TCCCATCCTTTGTGTTGCAATTGATATATTTTAGTTCTATATATGTCATCAACATTACTTTTGTTTTAAATATTTATATTTTGAATAAATTTTAAAAGAAAAAGTGTTTTATATTTACCTACATCTTTACTACTTGTGGAAATCCTTTTCCTCTGTCTAGATCCAAGCTTCTATCTTCATTACATTCCTTCAGCCTGAATACTTCCATGAACACTGCTTGGGCACATCTCCTAGTGGCATAGTCTCCAATATTTTATTTTTATAAAAGATTACTATTTAGGTTTTATTTTCAGTTACTTAAATAGTTTTTTTTTTTTTAGAGCAGTTTTATGTTCACAGTAAAGTTGGGCAGAAAGAACAGAGTTCCCATAGGGCACCCTCCTCACGCATGCACAACCCTCCACCATCCTGCACCAAGGGTGATACATTCATTACAGCCAATGAACCCACATTAATGCATCATTGTCACTCAAAGTACCTAGTTTACATTACAGCTCACTTTGGTGGTGCATATATTATGGGTATGGGTAAATGTATAGTAACACATATCTGCCATTTTAATGTCATACAGAATAGTATCACTGCTCTAAAAATTCACCATCCTCTGCCAATTTATCCCTCTCTTCCTCCCTCCAGCCTCTTAAAACCACTGAACTTTTTACTGTGTCTATATGGACACAGTGTGTACTCCAGGTTGGAATTATACAGTATGTAGTCTTTCCAGATTGTCTTTGTTCACTTAATAATATGCATTTACGTTTCCTCCATGTCTTTTCATGGCTTAATAGTTCATTTCTTTTTAGTCCTGGGCTGGATAATTTCATAAGAATATGTTTATTTTTTAAATAAACTGCCAAACTCTCTTCAAAAGTGGCTGTACTATTGTTGTATTTCCACCAGTGACAAATATAAGTTCCAGTTGCTCCACCTTCTTACTAGCATTTTATGCTGTCAGTGTTTTGGATTTTGGCTTTCTCATGGGTATATAGTGGTCCCTCATTGTTTTTTAAATATGTCATTGCCTAATGACATATGATGTTGAAGAGCTTTTTATATTGATATTTGATACCTATATATATATATTTTTGATGATGTGTCTGTTCAAGCTTTTTGTCCAGTTTTTAAAATTGGCTTGTTTTCTTATTGTTGAGTTTTGCTGAAACTAAATTTCTCCGGTTCTGTGTGATATTGTGCAGTTGTTCAGTTTACAGCTCTCCAGCCTCACGGGGTTTTACCTGTACAGGCATGCATGGCTCAGTGTTCGGCAGCAGACTTGAGTGGCCCTCACTTTAGACTCATGGAGATCTTTCTCTGCATAGTGCCCTCCAGTCTGATGCTCAGCTGAGCGTGCCCTCTGAGCTCTGCTCAGGTCTATCCTCTTCACTGTTGTCTGAAAAAGGAGCCCAGGCAGACAGTTGGGGTGATTGTAGGGCTCTCCACATTTGTTTTCCTTCTCTCAATGTAATGTTTGCTGCACAAGCCTGATAGCAATCATCTCATACAATTTGTCCATTTTTCTCCTGGCTTACAGAGGCAGGGCAAGTTCTGCTTCACTTACTCCTTGAGGGTGGAACATAGTTCTTTCACATTTTACTATATTTCTCTCCACAGGTATGCCATTGAAATTTTGATTTTAATAATTTAATTTTGAAGAGTAATATATTTTATATCTAGAGCTTTTATTTTCAATGACTATATTTGTCATCTCTTAGAGTATTTAATAGATTTAAAACATTTATTTATCAAATTTATTGGGTCACTACGGTTAATATAATTACACAGGTTTCAGGTGTCCAATTCTATAATATATCATCTGTATCTCATATTGTGTGTTTGCTACCCCAAGTCAATATTGAACTGATTTTTAACTCTACTTCATCCTACTTTGACTGTAGTTTGTTTCTTGACCCTGCTTTATATACCTTATTTTTTCAAATGTGTAAAATATATTTATTTAATATTCTGTACTTAATAATTCCAACATCTGAAATTCTTGTTAGGGCTAACCCTGCCCTCTGATGTTTGTGCTGTGTCTTGTTTGTGATGTCTTGATTTGTTGGGCATCTTGCAATTTGAGGTTCTGAGCTAGTATTTGATGTGGCTTTCTCTGTTGGAATCCTTTGAGACTTGAGCTTCAATATCCAGAGATTTATTTTTGCCTCTGCTAAGTTCTCACAGTGATTTTAACCGGAGGTTGTGTGAAGGTAATTTACCAGCTAGGGGGTTCCATGGACCCCTTGGGTAGTACAAATTAGACCTGTAAATATGCATTAGGGTAAGCTGTGCATGTTTAAATTCCCATAAATTCTTAGAAGATTTTTTCCAAAGCCCTAAACTTGAAAGATAATTTTTAAAAATTCCTCACCCGAGGACATGTTTACTGATTTTAGAGAGAGTGGAAGGGGGAAAGAGGGAGAGAGAGAGAGAGAGAGAGAGAAACAGACAGGCATTAATGTGAGAGAGAAACATCGATCAGTTGCCTCTTGTATGTGCCCTAACTGGGGATCAAATCAACAACCTAGGTATGTGCCCTGGGATCGAACCTGCAACCTTTGGATGTACGGGACAACACTCCAATCAGCTAAGCCACCCAACCAGGGTCTGAATGATTTTTAAAATCAGCTCTCTTTTCTAGTGGCTATCCTTTTCCCTAAGTTCATATTTACACTCAGGACATAACACTTCAGAGTATGGAGGTTAGTGTCAGTTCTAAGTGTTAACCATTCAGGGGCCCACAGTATCATTTCCTGGTTTCTTTTAGCTTTTAGAAAATAAATTTGTATATTACTGAAACTGAAAAACACTTGGGTAGCAGGTGCAGAGTCAGCTTTAAATCCCCACTTTTACTTCCAGTTCCTTTCATTTTCTACCTCTGAGATGATGATGATTAATAATAATGTTCATCTCAGCCCTATATGTTATAGTAATCTAGAATTTCTAGTTGATTCATAGTGGGAGAATTTTTCAGGCTACCTGGAAAACCATAATGCTGGAAATACAAGTCTCACCTCATTTCTTCACATGGCTCACCCCTTATCTACCTTTTAGGTCTCATCTTGAATGCCAATATCCTATCTTAAGCAGAATCTTTGGCCAATTAGTTATTCTCTATCACATTACTCTTTTTATCTTTATCATGTCACACCCTGCAAGAATGTTTTTCTAAAGAGGTTTTTCATGCGTAGTGTTTGTCTCTCACTGCTGTGTAAGAGCCTTGGGAACAGGCACCAAATCTCTACATTCTCCTGAGTTTGCAGCCCCAAAGATAGTGTGCATTAATGAGTATCAAATATTTGTTGGACAAATACTATTTTTTTTCTTGAAATAAACATAAATGAATGCACAGCATAGAATATGTTTCTAAAAAAATCAGATTATGTCAGTGAGTGCAACATGTTGATATTCAGAATCTCAGTTCGGTGTTTATACTTATAGTCCCAAATTATCAGAAAGTTTGATAACTATTCTTCAATTATCTCAGAGATCATGGCTGAATTAAGAACACATCACTGCCCATCAACAGGATGATGTTTTTTTCAAAAATCAAGAACTGGGATATACTGCAGCATTAAAACTGAAGGATAACTCAGGTACCTGGACAAATGTGGTAGCCTAAAATACCAGTTTTAGACATGACCGCCATAATATATTCTGAAGTTGTTACTCTATTATCAATTTAGAAGTAAGAATGTATTATTTCAGTATGCTGAGATTTTATGAAATTTTAGTAAGAATTATGAAAATGTCCCTCAGAGAGTAGCCAAAAAATATCTACAGGACATGGCACCTCCCCACCTCCAAACAGAATTAGGAGTGCCTGTGTCACCTGTCTCTCTCTCTGTGAGTAAGTTGGTAGGAACTCTTTCATAGGAAGTTGAGTTCTATATTTAGTTATTTTGACACATCAAATTTCATGGTAACAACTCGGAGATTAGAAGATGTGATCTAAATATGAATAATTTTTCCTCTTTGAAATCCTGGAAAGTCTTCTGTGTCAATAAAATTCTCGCACTATTCATAACAAGTTTCTTTTGGGAAACTCATCTCCTGGAACTAAGGCAACCCTGTACCCTAACCCCAAACAACAATAACAACTGTAAAGCAAACATTTACTGAGTGGTAGGCACTTAAGAATCCTCTAATTATATTATTATTATTATTCCCATATACAGGCGGGTAAACTGAGGGAGATAGATTAGGGAACTTGCCCAAGGTGACATGATTACAAGGTTCGTTAGTGGAGTTCATGTTCTATACCAATTCTTTACATTGCTCCACAAAGAAAAATATATTTAATATTTAGGAGTCCTTATGTTTTGGAAGCAGACCCATCTCTTGAATTTTTAAGGCTGATGATTCCACATTTTTTTCCTTGTTATTACTGGAAAACAAAATGAGAAAGCCACATCATGAGCTGAGGGAATATGTGCTCAGGTCATTTTATGGAACAAAAACCGAAATCAGCTGGAGGCTTTATTCATGTATTTCCAAGATTTTTGAAAGTCCCTAGGTTGCACCTATTTTAAGCACCGTATCAGCACCATTTTAGTCAACATTGTATAATGGATTTTATTCAACTGCGGTCTCACGGGTCACTCACTCACCTGCGGTTCTGGCAGGTACTCTTCTCAGCGTCTCCACCCCTTCCCACGTCTGGGACTTTGTCTTCCTTCAGATGCTCCTCTGCTTCTTCTAGGGGCCTGCCTTTGGGCGGGACGTGTTCAGGTTCGCCAACACACTCTTCTCTCTGATCTATTTCAATCTGAATTAAGGGCACTTCCCTCGAACGGAGTGATTGTCTGGTGTGGCTTGTAGGGACACCACCATGACACAAGGAAGTTTCCTTTTCAGAATCTAAACTAAGAGGAGCAGCTTTGCTTGGAGAGGACCCTGGGGGATGTAGGCTTTCGGCAACAGAGCCTTTCCTCTGGTAATCAATCGACTCTTGGACAAGAAGAACTGGCCCACCTTGACCTCTCCTTGAAGCCGATCTGTTTGCACACTTGTCTCCTTGCAAGGGAGAGCCACCAGACAAGGGCTCGCCATTGGCGTGGCCATCGTCCGCTATAATTTTGTTCTTCCGCATGAGGGCCTCGATGGAGTTCTCCCACGTCTCATGAATTAACATGGTTGTGATCTGGTCAGCCCCACCCCTGCGATACAAGCAAGAATCGGATTTGCAGAGCCCGGTTGAGGAAGCACTGCTGCCTGGCTGCACGCTGAGGAAGCCTCGCGGGCTGTTGTGAGCAAAGCCATCCAAGGAGTTGGCTTTCAATGGCGCATTCACAGTCAGCCTGGCGCCCAGGGCTCTGCTGTCTGGCACGGACGACTGTCTGTGACACAGTGGGGATCTCAGGGAAGGTGACAATAAACCGGCCGTCCAGTCCTGGCTGCTTCGCCTGGAGGCGGTGCTGTCTTTGCTTTCCCTCTCAATGTCCCTTAGCATGTACCTGTAGAATTCCTCCGTTATGCTCTCGGTGCTGGACTGCTTGGAGGGACAGCTCGGCCTCACACTGAGGTGGTCGCTTCTCCTGCACGCCTGCTGCACAGCTGAGTTCACAATGCTGCTGGCATTCTTGCCTGCGTAGTAATCCAGCAGTAGCTCAAATCCTCTTCCTTCGTTTTCCATCTGGTTCACCATGAACCTGGAAAACTCGTCGGTGATGCTCTCGCAGCTCGATTGCTTGGAGACAGAACTGGCCCTGCTCCCTGGCTGACTGAGGGCGCTCATTAAGCCCAGGCTGCTGACATAGGCCCCGGCGTTGGAGTCCTCCTCCGCGATGCTTTCACAGCTGGAGGCCTTCCGCCGCATCCACCTGTCTCCGCTGTGCAAGCGATTCCGGGGAAAGCTCTGGGCTTGCCAGACGCCGTCCACCAGGGAAAACTCCGACAGGTTCACGATCTTGGCTGCCACTTCGTTTGCAAAGACGTTGACAGAATCTGGGACATCCTCGAGGTTCATTGACTCGTCCACGACCCTGTTCATCAGCTTCTCTTTAAGCTCTGGGTGCTCATCCGTTTTCCTCTTGATCTCGCTGAGCCGTGGCGGCTTGTGTTTCCGCACAGAGGCCCCACTGGCCTGACTCTCCTTCTTCCTCTTTACGGATCGGCAGGATACGTTAGGGGTGACCAGAAACTCATTCCCTCTTTTCCATGCACAAAACCAGGGTTGTTTCCCATTTGAGTTGTCAAGGCAGATTGCTGCGATTTCAGTTGCCATGGAAACAATGGTCTCTGCTAATTCTTCGGCAAAGTCTGTGATGCAGTATACCTCTGTGTGTTTTGTGTGTAGCGTGGACTGAGCAGGAAGCAGCAAGTCATTCCCTAACAAAGACAGATTAACTTGAACTTCACTGTTTAGAGGTGAGGCACAGTTGTACTTTTCTTGGATGTTTGGACTGAAGTTGTCCTCAGAATCCTGGGAACTGCTGTTGTACTTGGTGGCTGTCGGTGCCCTTTCTCCCTCTGAAGAGGCTTTGCATTCATTGTCATTGTGACTCCGCATCTGATGAGGGTTTTTTGCATCCTTTCCCACGGTTCCTTTCAGATGTGTTTCCTTGGCCGATATTTTAGCAGTCGAAGAACCAGGTACTCTGGTGCTCCAAGTCCATTCAGGCTGCAGCGTGGGGTTCTGGAAGAGGCCTGGCTTTGCTGAGCTGTTGCTGTCCTGCCGAGGAGGCATGTCATCTACAAGGTCATTGATGACAAGACTAGTGCTACATGGATTAATAAGTGGATGGCTGCTGTAGTAGTGTTCAGTGGCTTTTGTCCATGCCTGGTTAGCAGCCTGATCAGGTGACCGGGTGCCTAGTTCAGTTTCTCTCCATCCGATGGTCTCCTTAGAAAGAACAGTGGGACGTCCACTGTGCTGTACAATATGGCTCATCTTCTTGAATGTGAAGCATATCACATTGAAGAGCAGCTGATTTGTACTTTCCATTAGAGTGTCCAGAGTTTCAGATGAGTGCCCACCATTGTTGGGGTTGGTTATTTTGTTTTGCTGGTGAACTTCATCAATGGAGTGCTTCAGGATAACATTGGATAGGGCCTGTGCCAGTTCATTGCCAAGGACATTTTCTGGGCATGAGCTCTGAGGCTTTGAAGCAGCTTCTCTAATTCTTTGGTTCATTGATGCCATGAGGTCTCCAATGCTGTTGTGGGTATCAGGCTTCATCAAAACCAGAGCGGCCTCCTTGAACAACGCCTCTGCAATGGCTTCCTTTCCCAGCTCCATGCCCTTCCCTGTTGCTAAATTAAAAAGTGGGGGAATTGCTGCAGGAGACTCAGCTGCAGACAAGACTCTACTTGAAGCCTCAGGGCACTTCACCTCTCCTGTTTCCCCCAGGCCACAGACGGCAACGGCACTGGCCACCTGAGTCATGCCACACAAAGCAGATGGAAATGAGTATTCACTGATGGAAGTTTCCTTGAATACTTGGGATGCTTGAGTCTGTAGTGGTTCATTGCATCCCAGTGGGTCATTTGAAATAAGGGATTCTTGCTCCATTGTCAATCTTTCTGTGGCCTGAGGACTGGAAATAGTTCCGATCATGGTGGCCGCACATGCTAATGCCACTTCTAGAGCACTCTGGGGGTGTCTGCTGGCATTCTCTCCAGAGGGAACACCTGAGGTTTCAAGAGAGACTTCCATCTCGGAACACGAAGAGATGCCTGGTTCAGGGGCGGCATTGCTGCCATCTGGACTCTGAACAATGACAATTTTTGGGAGCTCATTCCATGACCGAGAGACCACGATATCTTTTGTGGAGCAGCCACTAGGGAGCAGAGCATTTCCCACAGAGACACTAACTGCAGATTCCTGGGGTAGTGTAGGCTGAGACTGAGATAATCTAATAAATGCATCTTGCAGCACAGATTCTGCTAAATTTGTAGCATATTTGCCAGTTGTGGCTTCTCCATCTTGTATGGGAAGAAGAGAGCTTGTTCCGCCTTCATGGTCTCCTGGGTCTGAGTTGTGGCCGAGCTCCATGACAGTATTACAGGCACAAGGTCCATCTTGCATAAGCACCCTGGGGAAATAAGCATTGTCTGGAATACATAGTGTCTGCAGCATTTCCGCTTGATCTTTGACATTTTCTGAATAATGATAATCTGTGGCCGTCCCCTCATTCCTCACAGCTTCACCTTTCCACTCTGATAGCTTAGCTGATGGATCTAGACTTTGCAAAGTTGTATTTTCTGCTTCTTTTTCCAGAGATCCTTCTGTTTTAATCAGTGTTGCAGGGTACTTGCTAATGTATTTGTTTTCCAAAGTATAAAGGGACTTTTCCTTATTGTAATTCCATTCCTCCTGCGTGATTTCCTTTGGCTCTTTACTTTCCATAACATTGGCTGAGACATTTATATTCTCACAACCTAGTGAAAAGAAAATTAAGACCACAATTACTTTTTGAATAACAGGTTCTCATGAGTCTAACAACAATTATTTTCTAAAAATGCTTTAAAGCGTCAGGTGTTATTTTACCCCTAAAATAGTATTTGAATATTTATTCAAGAAGAATGAATCTGAATGGCTTCTGTGTTTCATTATGGAATTCTGCCCAACAAAATGGGTTTCAATTCAGAAAAGAAATACCATTGTTACAGTGGGAGAAGGCTTTTGGGAGCTGATAAATGGCTGCCATTTTTCAGGGGAAAGTAAGTAACCCAAAGCCTCCCGCTGAGTAAAGAGGAAGGAGGGGGGATGTGTAGAGCAACCTCAATAGAGGGTCTTGTTACAAAAATTTGCTCTGAAGTTTGCCTAAGACTTGCCCCAGAGACCGTGGCAACAACATCTGCAGTGTCCCTTCCTCATGCTAAGTGTGGGGAAGGAGTCCATTGTTACTGAATCCCATTAATAAGTCAATAAAAAGAAGGAATAAATGAGTGCTAAGCACTTTCCTGGGTTATTTTCTTCTGTCTTCCCATTAGTAATAGTATAATAGAGTCATACGTTACATAACAAGATTTCGGCCAGTGTCAGATCACATATACAGCGGTGGTCCCACGGGATTATAATGGAGATAATTTTTTTTTTTTTATAATCTAGTGACATTGTAGCCATTGCAGTATCCTGGCGCAACTCTTTCTATTTATATTGAAAAAAACTTGGCTGTACAACAGTCACCGTGTTACACTGGCAACAGCCTCACACATACGAGTACATCTTGTATTTACGAAGTCTCTTGACTGAACCATTTGCTCTTGTTCTTGATTGCGTCTCATGTTGTTTTTATACAATCAAATGCTGTACAGGCTCACAGCCTAGGAGCGACAGCTATCCTATACAGCCCAGGTGCGTAGTAGGCTATCACATCTAAGTTTGTGTAAGTGAACTACGATATTTGCACAACAATGAAATTGCCGAGCAGTGCTTTTCCCAGACACACGACATTATCACATCACTTCATATCAATTTCAAATGTAATAGTGCGATAGGAACTATTATACTCCCAAATTATAGATAGGGGTTCAGAAAGATTAGGGAACTGGCCCCAGGTTTCACAGCTTCCAAGAGGATGTGATAGGATTCAGACCAGTCCAACTTGCTTCAACAAATCGGTACCTTTGATGGAAATCTTAGGGAAATTAACTTTCCTCCCAGTGATAGTCTCTATATCTTGGCAGGCAGGAGGATTTTCCTTTTTTTTAAAAAAAAATCAATTTATTGAGGTAACATTGGTTAATAGGATCATGCAGGTTTCAAGTGTTACATTATTAGGATACATGATCTGTGTATTGCATTGTGAGCCCACTGCCCAAACTCAAATAATCTTCTGTCACCCTATATTTGTCCCCCTTTTACCCTCTACCACTTGCCCACCCCCTTCCCTCTGGTAATCCCCATACTGTTTGTCTGTGTCTCATCTGGACAAATAATTTTTGACAAAGGAGCCAAAAACACACAATGGGGATATGAAAGGATTTCCATTTAAAGCACATAGATTTCCTTCAGTGGCCCTCAGACGTCTTTAGGGAGAATGGAGCCATCTAACCACTAAATCTAAGTGCGTCAGTCAGCACCTTCCCCAGTGTCTTCCCAGTGCCTTCCTTCCTAGTCAGTGAAGATTGTGATGGGTCAGCTGAGCCGATGTGGCCTGAAACTTTTCTAAAAGGGCACGCAGACATTTTTATGGGGTGACTAATTTCAGAATGCCCATTTGTTTCATTGGAGGGCTCTCACCGTTCCTGTTTTCTTCCACCTCGCTCTCGTCCTCCAAGTGTTCAGAGGCTGTGAGAAAGTCTTCCTCGATGGAAGACAGGGAGCAGTTTGTGTCATCCTCCACCTTCAAGATGTTTGTTTCCAGGTGGAGCTGCCGCTCCTGAACCAGTTCCAGACCAATCAAAAATTTGTTGATTTCAAAGATGATGCAATTGGTACTGTTTGGTCTGTTCCCTCTCGCACACTGGACCAAGCAGATATCTGGCAGCCAAGGACACTAAATGTGGAGAGAGAGAAAGTCATTTTGTTAAAAGAGAAAATAGAAAATGATTGACTCTGACCTTTCTTCTTCCACCAATCTCTCCTGTTAGGAGTGGGGACCTTTAAAATATCAATATTTGGAAGATCTTCTGAGCTCATATTGATGAAGTGCTTGAAAAAATTCAAATGATGTTTGGGAACACAGGGTACTTAGGAAGAAATTTGACTTAGGAGAAAATAGACCAATTGTATCACATATTTTTTTTCTTCTGTCAAAACAAAAATTGCCCTGGGCAAAGTTAAAAAGGTAACAAAGACTTTATTCAAAGCTATTAAAATAGGGGCCAGAGGCCAGAACTGAGCTGGACCACAATTCCACTGAAACAGAAAAGGCAATTGGGTTTTTAAGAGCTGGTGTAGGAGAATTGCAAGCCCATCTGTGCTCAATAAATGGCTTTACTAAAAAAAAAAAGTAAACTTCTTTTTTGTATCTTCATGATACGAGGCACTTTTGCAAATTGGAGCAAATCTCCCAAAGGCCTAAATTATTCTGTAGGTACCACAAACCATATTTTTTATAGATTGGCAGTGTTGAGGCAGCACAGCGATGCTGAATCTTATCTTAGCCAGCTACTGCCAACACTGGCTTGTGTATGGGTATCCTCAGCTTGGCCGCCATGTCCACTGGAAGTTGCTTACCTTCTAACTAAAAAGTGAGGATGGAGACATTGGCAGAGGCCACCTGAGCTGGACAAACTGGGGATGTTTGAATCAGCCCCAAGGGCACAGCTAATGCTCCCATAGACCCTGTGAGGAAGGCAGCAAATAAGCCACTCGGCCCCTTTGACCTCGGAAATTGTGGTACCAAAGATAAATTTTGGTGGTCAGCTTACAATTTTTAGTAGCCCACCTAACAAGTTACCTCACTTCTCTGAACTTTAGTTTTCTAGTCTATAAAATAAAGATAAAAAAATACCTTTCTCTATTCTCAGAGACTAGTCATAGTGATTTAATGAAATAATATGAAAGCACCTTGGGAGGTACAAAGGACTATTTAAAGGCTAGTCTTTTATTTCCAAAAAAAAAAAATCAAAGAAATATTAAGTAGGAAAAATTTTTTTGTTTTGTTGTTTCAAATAAGGGACAAGGGCAGAGTACTAAGAACACCAAGAGTAATCATCCATTTACAAACTGCCTGTGCTCCTTTGGGTAACATTATTGCAAAGCTGATGCAGACAGCACCTCTTCTGCTCCCTAAGTTTTGTTATCTATGAGCTGCTCTCTCTTTGGCTAGTCATATCTTTGTCTTTTTACCTCAGCAAATCACTATTTTTTTAATAATGCTGCATTATTTTACAGTTAAATTATACAATTGGAAAAATGAAAGAAAATATTCATAACATCCTTCATTTAGTTACATGTGGATTCATTCAATGTTTATTATGTACCTACTAAGTGCTAAGCACTTAAATCACTTTGTAGGTGTTCAGATACAGTGGTAAATAAGTTGGACATCTTGTTCCCATGGAGCTACTTCCTGACAATCTGGTATTCTCTTGAACTTTATTTCTTGTGGAAATTGTTAAATATACACAAACACATACATAGCTATCCATGCATATGAATCTCAGAAGACTAAGGAATACAAACCAGTGCATGCCTAGTGAGGAGGGGGCACAACAGTTACCTTTTCTTCTTCAAATTGTCCTTAGTAGAGTCTTAGGAAAAAGACTAAAAAATCTTAAGAAAAATGATCATTACAACAGCCAACAGTCAAGTAAAATACTAAGTGGGAAATACAAGTAAAATCAGTTATTTTCCTACAGAAAAACATTTTTCTGAGATGCTTATTGTATACCATAAATCTACTCTCATGGCTGTCCTTTCTATGAGGTGAAGACATAATTCTACTAAGCATGTCTGAGTTTGAGGAGGTCCAGGTGCAACACACCATCCTTCCAAACTGCACATGTCTTCTGTGGATGCTGGATCTTTGTTGGCTGGACCAGGAGGCCATGGGGAGAATTGGAAAGGATACAGGAATTGGAGTCCAACACACCTGGCCTGCAATGCTGGCTCTTGCACTTTACATGTGCATGACCTTGAAAGGACCAGTTAGATTTTCTGTGGGTGAAGTGATACATAGGAAGTGATGGGGACCCTTGGGAAAAAGAAGTTTGAAGTGTTTCTGTTGTAGCTCACAGGCTATTTTGACAGCTTCTAGAAAAAGTGTGCAGAATTTTAAACATGCTTTTGATGGATGGTGTTCAATGAGTCCTGAGCAATTCTACTGTTCTTTTCCCTAACGAACATCGATGCTGTTTTTGTGACCAAATATCGTACAACCTTCCTTTGGTTTTCAAACCCTGTGGGATGCCATTTTCCAGCATACCCGCAGTCCAAGCAATTGACACGAAGTTAATTTACCTCCAAGTGCAGAATTGATCACGTGACCCAGGCCTGGCCAATTTGGCGTGGCGCTCCTTAGGCCACAGTGATTGGCTCAGAAATGGGCACATGACACATGAGAGCCCACAGAACAAAATGAGATGTTTACTGGGAGCCACCTGGAAGAGACATTCACTTTTTCTTGCTCAACTTGAACCCAAAGGAATATTGCCTCCTCGTGGGAAAAGCTTGCCTGATAATGGGGTAAACAGAGAGAAAGCAGGAGAGAGACCATAGAGAAAAATCCATGTCTGATGATATTGTTCAAGTCTCTGTATTTAACCTACTTACGGGTTTCTTTAGTTACATGAGAAAATGCATTCTCTTTCTGCGTAAGTGAATTTTCTGTCATGCTTAATTAGAAATCTTAACTAATAGTTCTGGTCCAGAAATACTCTTAAAACTCAGGTTTGTAAATTACTTTTGGTCATCATGGTTTTGTCTAATATAAAGAGAGAATATTTAGAGCCATTTCTGTGTTCTTTTTTCAGATGATTAGTTTTCTCATTAAGGAAATATATTATTAGATTGACCTTGAGGAATTCTTTTTTAGTCTTGATTAACAAATTGAAATGGGTTGTTTGCACATTTTTACAAAGCATCAGGAGTAGAGCGAAAAATAGTGGATAGGCCTC
>VMDR010027382.1:0-13581 GCA_007922815.1 Macrotus californicus | reverse complement strand
GGTGGGGGGAGGAGATGGGACAACTGTAATAGTATAATCAATAAAATATATTAAAAAAAAAAACTTTGTAAACACCAGAAAAAAAAAAAGGCCTTCATTTTTATGATGTTAGATAAGGGAAAGGTTTCTTAGGTATGACACCAAAAGCATAAGCAACAAAAGATAAAATAGATAAACTAGATTACATCAAAATGAAAAACTTTGTACTATAAATATTACTATCAAAAAGTGAAAAGAAAACCCACAAAATAGGAAAAATTTGCAAATCATATATCTGATAAGAGACCTAAATATATAAAATAACTCTTACAGCTCAATAATTAAAAGGTAGATAACATAATTTTAAAATGGGCAAAAGATCTGAATAGACATTTCTCCAAAGAAGATATACATATGGCCAATCAGTACATGAAAAATGCTTAGTATCACCAGCCATAACAAATAAAAATCAAAACCACAATGAGCCACCACTTTATACCCACTACTTTAGCTATCATCAGAAAAAGAGACAATAACAAATATTGGTAAGGATGTGAAAAAAGTGGAAGTCTCATACTGCCGGTGGTAATGTAAAATGGTGTAGTCATTTTAGAAAACAGAAGGGCAATTCCTCAAAAAGTTACATGTAAGAGTCACCATGCAATCCAAAATGCCTCTCCTAGCTATATATCAAAGAGAAATTAAAACATATATCCACGAAAAAAACTTATACAGGAGTATATACAACATCAATACTCATCATAGTAAACAAGTGGAAACAACCCAAATGTCCATCAGTTTATGAATGGGAAATCATGTGTGATATATCTGTATAATGGAATATTATTCAGCAATAAAAAGAAATGAAGTACTGACACATGTACAACATAAATGACCTGAGGAAACATTCTAAGCAAAAGAAGACTGTCACAGAAGACCGTAATATTGTATGATTAAATTTTTATGAAATATCCAAAATAGACAAATTTATAGGAGCAGAAAGTAAATTTGTGATTGCCTAGAGCTGGGTTGGGGATAGGGGTTTGGCAAAAACAGGGAGTAACTAGTAATGGGTACAAAGTTTTGGGAGGGATATTGAAGATGTTCTGGAATTAGTACTGTTGGTTGTACATCTCTGAACATAGTACTGAAAATGATTGAATTGTGCACTTTAAGCAGGTGAAGTATATGGGTAAGAATGATATCTCAATAAAGCTGTTATTTTTAGAAAGCATAATAAAATTAAGTTAAAGACTGAGTGGCAGAAAGACTGCCCAGGCTTAGCCCTACATTGAGTGGAATGGGGTAGCTATAAAGGCACTGTTGTTGTATGTATAGAAACTGGTTAACTCTTACATCAAGCCTTTGTTTAAAACCAAAGATTTCCTCATTTTTCTCCTACAGCATCTTAACCTCAAGTTGAATTCAGTATAATACAATTCAGTATAACCAAAGCTTTGGACCATTCTCTGGGAGTTTTGGCATACTAGAAGACTGAATGAACAATATGCTGTTTTAAAGTCAGGGATGGGCTGACTTTTTGGACGGAGATAGTAAGCAATCTAAAGGGCAAAAAAGATGTCTCAAATAGTTTCAGCCTCAAAATTGCAGCTGTATCTGCAAGCCACACATAGTTTCTATATTCACTACCCACTGAAAAGATTGTTGGTCAATAGTAATGATAGTTTGCCTACTGCATGCCACACACTGTGATATGGGCTGGAGACATAACAAAGAGTAAGACAAGTTCTCTGCTTCTGAGAGGTTCCCAGCTTAAAAAGAACCAAATAATTACACAGCAAAGTACTAGATAAATGCTCTAGCAGAGGTCTGGACCAAGTGCTGCAGGAGCCGAGAGGAGGGGACCGCTGACTGTGTGTGAGTAAAGCTGAGACAGCTTCCTGTGAAGGTGACCTTCCAGTTGGGTCTTGGAGAACGAACAGACAATGCCTGCAATGTCCCCTAGGCATTTTTGCCATGCATACAAAATTCTTGTTATGCTATTAAGCTAGTGTTTATATTCTACCCTTATCTAAAAACCAAACGGAATTAAATAAATACAGAAAGACACTAAATGTGCTGTAAAGCTATTCAGAGGATAACAGACCTGAGTATGTGGCTTACGACATTTAAGGGCATTCTTTATCCTGTCTATTTGATAAGAACGCAGATAATTTTTTTAAAAACCTATTGTCAACTCTCATTTATCTGCTAATAGTTAAGATTTTTTCCTGTTTTATTTTGCTCTATCAAACAGACTCGTTTCTATGTAAAAGATTGCTGGCCCACAGAAGGACTGAGTTATAGGGATAGAAGCCACTCCAGTGCATACTTTACATTTTGACTTTAGGCCTGATGGGTTTAATTACTCCTGGTTTAATTTTGTTCTTATCTTAAAATAGCTGAGAAGAATTTTCCGCAACTTCCCTTGATATTCTGTCTTTTGTCATCTATGGTCTTAGATTAAACAAAGTGTAGTTTGAATGTGCAATTACTCACAAAAACAAACTGTTAACCCAAAAGAAGACTAAGATGGGATTTCCCAAAAGGCTGAATTCCTCTGAAACAGGAGCTTATCAGCAAATGGCCTGTAAACCAGTTTTGGCCCCCAAATATTTTACTCTATCTCTGAATGAGTAAAGTGCTTTTATCTCAGTATGATTTGTCAAGCAATTACAAAGACACCTGACCATTTGATTTTCAGGTTGACCGTCTCCTGTTGTGATAAAATTGAAATTTCTTTTGTCAGTTTAGTGGGAAAGGGGCAAAACCATGATAACAGGAAGAAAGCTTTTATTTTAGAAAAGAAATAAGAACGTTCCCCCTCACAGAAGAGTTTTCTTCCCTTCCACCCTTGGACTTGATTGCTAATGTCCTAGGAACACACATACTTTCTCACCTCCTGTTCCTGGTTACACTCTAAATTAGCCAAACAGATTTCCTAACTCATTCCAAGTAAATGTTCCAATCTTCCCCACCCCACTTTCCAGAGAATTGGTTTTGGTATAAAAAATAAAAAACCCTACCTATTGTTGAAATGCAAGATGAACTCCAAAGGTACCCAGAAGTTCTTGGAAGTGTTTTTCCCAATATAACGTTGCAACAAAATGGGAGCAGAACAGCCTTGGACTTAAATGAGTACTAAAGTTCACGGGCCTCCTACTAGTGACATATAGTGATTGTTTCACTGGAGGTCAACTGAGTCATTGGTTTTACGTGAACAATTTCCTAGCAGGCATGAAAGGAGACTGTTATTTCTTCTCAAATGAAAGTTAATTGTATATGACAGCCTAAGAATTGAGCAGAGAGTCGGGGTGGAGGCCCAATTAGGGATCGGCAAACCTCCGCTCCCCCACGGGCCTCACTAGTTCTGTCCATCCCTGCCCCTCCCCCACAAGCCTCAGATCCTGGCCAGCTCTAGGCTAACCATTTCCCAGGAGTCTGAAATCTGAGCTTCTCCCAAAGTAAATACACATCAAGAAGTTAGTCCATCCTGGCCAAATCCTTCCAGAGAGGCCAGAGGTAGACTCTTCCCCTGAGTGAATGACTCCTAAGAAGTGTGGTCAGTCCATACCTTGGCGATTACTGTCAAAGAGGGTTTCTCCCAGCTGCTACTAATTCCAGTCTGTGGAAGGTTCATGAAGTCTTGTGGTGGGACCATACCTGAGGAACAGTCAGTTCAGATCAGGTGTACCCTTCCTGAATAGTTTCAGAGCCCCTCAATGCATCACTCATTTTCTCAGCAAGTTTACAGGTGGCCAGTCCCACTGTGCAGTGGGAAACTGCTGGCTATAAAAGAGCCCATCAGAGAGTTGCACAGCAGGGTGGTTAGAAGTCTGGACCCAATGGTATGATCTTGGTAAGTGACACAACCTCTCTGTACCTCAATACCTTCATCTATAAAATGGGGATAATAATAGTACTTACCTCTTAGCTGATTTTGAGGAATGAATGAGTTAACGCATCTAAATGTGAATAGAATAGTGCCTGGTAAACACCACATAAGTATTCACTATTGTTATTTTTGAGCATAACCAATAGACTGAGGTATCTAAAAACCAGTTAGGATATAATTTAAAACAAATGAAATTGCACTTAAATAGGTTTCAGCTTTGATTGGATTTCCTTAGATATCTGGCTATAATAGTATAGCATTGGGAAACAGATTTGATTACTGTTCAAGAGCAACTATTCCAACACCTCTCAAACTGGTCTTAACAGAAGATTATTCCAGGAGACGTTAATTAGGTGTGCCAGAATTATTTTTTCTGTAGCAAAGAAATTTGTTTATCTATTAAACAAAATTTAATTGATTTCTTGACTCCAAGGCTTCTCAGTCTTTCATGTGATATATGCGTTATGAAACCCAGGCGAGAGATTTGGCATGCAGGGCTTACCAGATGTAACTGAATGCTGAATCCTTTGTTCTTAGAGTTCTGGTACATTCACTGGCCTCCCCAAACTGTGTTCCAGAGGGGATGCTAGTGCATGTTACTTGCCAAGTGACAGAAAGATTATTATATCAAGTAATATTTAAGTTCTGCCTTCCTAATTCCTGACTAGTATAAACAAATTATATCATACTGAAAAAAATATTCACAAGTGTGGAGATTTCAAAGACCAGTAAAATCAATAGGTTGGTACTATTTTATCTTGCCAAGAAAGATCATTAAAATAAATCATCATGTATTATTACCATTGTTTCATAACAAAGAAACATATAACAACCAAAAAAGTGAAGGAATAATATTACTTAAAAGTAAAGGGCAATCATTGACATTGAATATATTTAGATGTATCAAATATTTACTACATTATTTGCATTTTTGTCATTTTGCCTCACATGAGAGAAAACTTCTTAGTCTCTCACTTGGGAATTATTGATATATAATAATAATCATATTATATATATGATTAACCCCGAATATTTCAGATATGTTTTATTTTGCAAACATTGCTTCTTTCTTTTTCATTGACCCCATTGGGTCACTGTTATGGGGGTCCTGTGTACCTGGGTGATTAACATACAGCCATGGGCAAAAGTAGGTTTACAGTTGTTCATATGGAAAAAGACATGTGGGTTATGATTATGACAATGGTGTTGTCAACTCAAAAGAATGTTGCAGCGGCGCAGTGCAGTTAAGGACAATCTGCTAAGTGCTCAAATTGCCAGCCTTCCTATAAATAATAATACAAGAATAAACTCGGTGTTTTGCATACTCACAACTGTAAACCGACTTTTGCTCATCCCTGTGTGTGTGTCTGGATATTGTTATCATGCAGAGAGATGGTGCTTTTATCTTGCTGGTGTGTCAGGAACACTGTGGTGGTGGAAGGAGGGAAGGACAGGGCCACTCCAGGCATGCCACTGCCCTATCCACACATCTCCATGCTTCACTGGGCATTTTCTTCAAACTTCCAGTAAAGCATCTGGAAAATAATAGAAGAACACCCTCTCTTTTCTCAGACTCTTCTCTGAATGTAGACCACCTTGCCTTAAGACATGGTTCTCTCTGGAGGGGGCTACAGCTCTTAAGTAGAAGTTGTTCATTTCCCTGATTCCATTCGGGTTAGGAGGAGGGGCCAATGTCTTCTTCATTCCCCAGTTAAATTTCCAGACCTTCATCACTCCATTTTTATATAAAAACTGCTAGAAACACTCTCTTTCGGTCTTCAGGAGTAACCCCTGTCCTGGTTTCTCTCTTACCTCACCTGCTTTTCTAGCTTCTTCATAGAATCCTTTCTTCACCATCCCTTCAAGTACGGCATTGGTTTAGTCTCAGACCCTACTCTTTCTCACTTGGTATTCTCGCCCTCAGATTTCTCATCCGATCCCATCATACCAATTATCATCTATTTGCTAATGAATCTCGAATTTTTTTTTCTTTGCCCAAAGCTCTTTTCTGGCCTTCAGATCTGTATATCCTGCTATTCTTCCTCCCCGACATAACCCACAGGTCCTTCAAATTCATCATGTTCATAACTAAGCTCATTTTTTTCTCCCAAAACCTATGTTGGCTGTCGCAGACACTGCACCGTCTTCTGTCCAGCTGAAGCTAAAAACTAAGGGACACTTTACCTCTTCTTTTTCCTTCACCTTTCCCAACCCCCACAGTCAAAATCCCTTTGTTCCTTGAGATCAGTCAGACACCTCTAGAAACCTTTTTTCCCTTGTGCTGGACTCGCGCCAGTATTATGCAAGTCACCATCATCTCTTGTCTGCATAACTGGGACCCAGCCTCGATGCTTCAGTGTTCTCTGCACTCTGCAGAGCCATCTTTCTAAGACTCAAATCTGATGACAACAACCCCTGGCCTGAAACCTTTTCATGGCTTCCCCAACCCAAACTCATCACCACGATGGCAAAGTCCACATGATCTGGCCCCTGCCTGCATCCACAGCCTATGCGATCTCTCTATACCCGACCCTCGGGGTCTTAGAGAAGCCACACTCTCTTAGGACCCCCTTTTCTGAAATACTTCTCATCCCACACGTGCACCATCTGTCCCACACCTCCCTTTGCCTGGCACATTTTTTTCTCCTACTTTAGGTCTCAGCTTGGATATCTCTTTCTCCAGGAAGTTTTCCCAGATGCTTCAACCCAGTTTGGGTTAGGAGCCCCCACTCTGTGCTCTCATGGCATGCTGACCTTTCCCTGTTGTAGAATTTCCTACAAAAACAATAATTTGGTTTATTTGTTTACCTTCCCCACCAGACTGTAAGCTCATGAAGACATGGACCGTGTGGCTTTTATTAACCATCATATCCCTTGAGCCTAGCACTTGGCCAGCTCATAATAGGCACTCAGCAGAATGGTGAACACATGGATTAATGTATTTGATGATTGTTTTTTATTTGCAAGTTCTTACAGTGGATGTATCACTTAGGTCCTGAGAGGAAACAGCACACTCAAAATAGGAAAATTCAGGGACAGGTGACTTACAAAGGGATTATGTACAAGTATGAAATACAGAAAAAACACTAGTAATGACACAGTAACTTAGGATATCACTACCTTTAGGCCAGAAGCAGTTACCAAACAGGAAGGAGAGAGTCATATTGAGTCAGCTGCTTGAGAAAGCATTGGCCTTTAGTGAAGAGGCACAGTCAGGGTTCAGCGAGAGGAACAGAACTAGTAGGAGATGAGCATTAAGAGATTTAGTGCAAGGCACTGGCTTATATGATCATGAGGACTGGTGATGCCAGGCCAACGCCCGGATGGCAAGCCATCAGGAAGGGCAAGAAGAACTCCCAGGCACAAGATCAAGCTCCTGTCCGCAGAGAGAATTTGTGCTTCTGGGAAGCCTCAGTCCTGCTCTTAAAACCCTTGAACTGATTGAGTCAGGCCCACCGAGATTACTTAGGATACTCTCTCTTACTTAAGTCAGTTAATTGTGGACTTGAATCACATCTCCAAAATTCTTTCAGAGCAACACCTGGTTTAGTGTTTGATTGAGTAACTGGAACTACAGTTTAGCCAAGCATGATGATAAAACTGGCCATCTTGGCTAATATGAATGATGTGAGCCAGGGAATACACATCCTGACCTCAGTCTCCAGGGCTCTCCATTGGCTGAGCCTAATCAGTAGTCAGAAGACAGAAGCTACTGAAGGAACCCTTACAGGTTACTGGATGCCACCCATTGCCTGGAGTGTGAGGGAGGGAGATAGAACCAAGCTCCAGCCCACACTCTGTGGGCTGGATGTGAGATTTCTCAAAAAGGTAAGTAAAGATTCCGACTCTGAAAGAAGCTCCTTGAAGAGAAGAGGATCCTCAAATTTAGGAAGGAAGATTAGAAATAGCAGTATTTCTACTGAGGGCTCCTGGGTAAAAGGTTTGTCTTTATGGGGGCTTTTCCTTTGGGCTGTGGGGACACACCCATACAGTGTACAGTTCCACATATAGCTCCTTAAGTCAGAAATCCCATTACACACACCAAAACTTCCTGACAACTTGAATGCAAGGTCTGCGAGCTAATGTGGTGTGCTGTGAGGAATAAAGAGCCAGGGCGGTCCAAAGGGATGTGGCCTGACCCACATCCTCTTTCCTGTGGCTATCCATATGTGGAAGCTGCAGCCTGGTGAACGAGGGCCAACCAGTCCTGAAGTAAGAGAAGAGCAGTCAGGTGGACAACTCGGGTATATGAGGGAGACCCACCTGTCAGTATTCCCCAAGTGCAAATGGGTACACTGTCTCCTGGGTGATATTTACTTTTCATCATGGAAAGTCCAGACTCTGAAGTTAAACTGTTAAGGTGCAAATTCCTGCTTCACCCCTTGCTGAGTATATGAGATTTTAGACTGGTTAATCAACCTATAGAAAGAAAATTAGTCTGGAGATTAAGTGAATTAGTAAAGATTTGAAAACAGCACCTGGCACATAGTAAGTATCCAATGAAAACTAGCTATTATTATTATCATTCAAAGCTGATTGATGTTTTTCACTTTCTAAAAACAATAAACTTTAAGAATTTTCCATGGATTTAGAGCAGGGATCAGCAAACAAAACCAAATCTAGTCTGTCACCTGTTCTTGTAAATAAAGTTTTATTGGCACATAGCCATGCCCATCCATTTACATGTTGTGGGTGGCTACATTCTCTCTGCAAAGTTGAAAAGTGGCCGCAGAGATGGTATGACCCACAAAAACTAAAATACTCTCTGGACCTCTACAGAGAAAGAGTGCCAACCCCTGACTTAGAAAATAAAAATGCTAACTTGAAAGAGATTAAATGCAACTGCTCTATATTCAAAGAATAAATACCATATTATAAGGTATAAAATTTGATTCTTCCCAAGGAAATCTTACCACTCATTACACATTATTAAGAAACAAGTATTGAAAATAAAGGATGTTCTCCTTTATTCATATCCCTCCACCCCCTCCTTTTTTATTTTTGCCTTGACTAAAAAGAGAAGCCCTAACATAATATTTCAAATATGAATTTTAAAAATGAAGAGCCAGAAAATTCCCATTTGCTTGGTTCCGTATGCACAACTTTGATCAGTCTGTCTATGGCAAGTTCGTTCGGTGAGTGAGAGAATGGTGCTAGTGAGGCCAAAGTAAAGACTTTGACCCTCAACTGGTTGCTGACATTTGTTCTGTACAATGACCTTGAATACAGACAAATGGCTAATTCTAGTCAGCTCTTTCATGCAGGTGATCAGAAAGCTATGCCAAGTGGTATTTTGGCCCTCCGAAATTCACCATTGCTACCGATACAGTCATTCAAGAAATAGACCTTTACATGGTGGTTTAGAAACATCCTGTTTGCCTATGGGAGATTACTTGTTTTCATCTCCCATAGGTGGATGAACATGCTATCGTTTTTCATGGACATACTGTTATGTATAATCAGAGAAACATGGGTTGACGAAACAGGGGCTTATCCGATAGGTGAGGTCAGTTGGGAGACAGAAGAATTACTACTCTACTTAAAGCCTTCTCTACCAGCAATCTGCCTCTCCTTTGTTGCAATGTTTCCCCTACCTTCTCTTACTTTACTAAATACTACATGCTCCTGACTTTGACTTGGCAAACCTGGCTTTGTTTTCTAAGTCTTGATTTAAACATGGCCACCCGCGTCTGCTCTCCATCGTCCCTATATTCTCCCCTTCATATTGTTATTCAAACCTGGTAACGGGACCCTGAATCTCTCTTACTTCCTTTGTTATTTGATTTAGGAGAGAGGGATGAGCCCCTCCACACACATAAAACAGTTGTTCAATGAAAGAGCCTATCAGTGCCAAAAGGATCAAACGGGAGAAGGTCAAATACTAAGTATTGTTTTTCCTCACTTTGTATTGTAGTCAGTATCACATTCATGATCAATCTGCAATAAAATCTTCACATGAGTTACATGAATGGAAAGTAGGCATTTGGGGAAATGCTTTCTTTCTAAAACACAATGTCCTGTCTCTTAGCCAAGCACACTTATTTTAAAGAGTTGGTATGCAATTAATGTATTTGGAACACATGACTGATTAAAAATAGCAGCACTGTTAAGTTCTAACTTTGTTCTTTTGCCAGTTTTGAAGTTCCATGAGAGCAAAGGATTTAACGATCATAGTAACAAGATAAAACCAAAGCTTACGTATGTTTGCCTGCTTTGTTTCATTGAACATGTCCAAATCTGCATATGTAATCCAAATCAGGAACTGCTACAGGCATACATTCTTGGTTCAGTAGATCATTTACAACATTTACATCACTAAAAGTTTTCTAATATATTTTACATATTAGCTTACTTTATTAGATGCACTTGTTTTCAATGGAACTGGACTTGATAATAACATAAAGCATAATTTCGAGGGTGGCTCAATAAAATGAATATTTTTCCAGCTTACCATACTTCAAACCTTATGCTTCTGAAAATTCTCCTTGACTTTTATTTTCTAGAACAAGTTTCTTTTCAGAAAAGGAAAAAAAATGCTTGATCTGTTAAATTTTATTGGTTTGGGTTTTTGTTTTGTTTTGTCTTGTTTTGCTCGGTCCTTAAAAACCATTTCTGCCTTGCTGATTCATGAAGCCAAATGTACCAAAATCTTTCTTTCTTTTGCTTCTGCACTTCTAGAAAACTTAAATAAGTGTGTTAATGGGTTCCCTGACACACTTGTTGAGGACTTCACACCTACCCAGATAAAATTCTGTTGTCTCTAGCCAGCTCCACGGCTTCTCCCTCGGACTGAATGAACTGTGGGAGAAATACGGCACCTGTCCCCCGTCTGCTCTAGACTCCGTGCCGTCAGCTGTTCTCTCTCCCCTCTCCAAGTCTCCCTCGTTGTTCTCTCCCTTCAGGTTATAAACAGGCTTAAGTTTCTCTGATTCTAAAACTTTCTAAAAAGATACGTAGAAATAAAACAAAAAGAAAACCTTGTTTCTTCTATACAATCCTTTCATTTTTTAATGGCTCACTTCTTAAAAAGGCAATCTGTACAGACTGTCTACTATGCTATTTTCAGTGAATTCTTCAAGTTTGATTTCTTTCTCACTATTCTGCAAAAAAATGATGTTGGCCCTCTTCCTCCTTAGTCTGTCTATGGTATTTGACCTGGTTGAACACTCCCTAGTGTTGGAAGGGTACCTCCATCTTTTTCTGGCTTCAAGTTTTTATGTGAAGCAAAGGCCACTGGGGTACTTTCTTTGGACTGCACAGGGAAGGAGTGAATTTTCTGTTTTATGAGTTTGAGAGAAGGAGCAGAGTTTGTTTCCTCAATAACAGAAGATGGTTTAAATAAATTATAATGAATGCACATGAAATAGTGTTTTCTCAGCCTCCTCCTTGCATGAGAACACACATCCCTCCCTGCCTGTCCTTGCCTGCCGAGAAGTCGTTCAGAGGCTGTCACTGACAGACCTCATACTTCTGTAGGCAGACTGGCTTAGCTAACAGACCAAAAGGCATGTCCTCGAACTTTTATTAGTAATAAAGTGATTTTTTTTAAATCTCCATTCGCCTCCCTCTGTTGGTGCCAAAGTCCATGGTGTAGATAGATGGATTTTATTGACCTCGCTCCCCGGACTCCAGAACCGGCACCTTCTGCCTCCTCTGGTGGCTCACATCTCTCTCCCCCCTTTACACACACCTGTGTGTGGGCGCCATATTGCAGCACAGATCGCACAGCGTTTTACACTATTTTCCAACTTATCAAAGTAATTCTTGTTGCAGAAAGGGTTTCAAGTAAAAAAGTACAAAGATAAATGTAAAAATGTATAAACTCAGGACCCAGATATATCTTATTTTAACATTTTGGAAGCTTTCTTTCTAGTCTCTTTTTCTAATATATAATAATAAATTTTATATATATTCAACACCAGAATCAAACTTTATATACTCTTCTATCCTGCTTTTCAAAAAATTATAGTGAACATTTTTCAAATCATTAAACATTCTTCTAAATATTATTTTTAATAAATAAAATTAAAAATATGATTTTTAGTGTCTATATCATATTCTACTATATAGACTTATCATAATTTATTTAAATTTCCTATCATTGAATAGTGTTCCTCTTTTTTCACTGTTAAATATACTAGCTATTATTTATTCATGTTTATTATACACCAAGAACTATCATATCTTTTACAAAGGCTGCCTAATTATTTATCACAACAATCCAGTGGAAGGTGATGTTTTCACCATTTTATAGGGAAGGGAACCGAGGCTCAGAGACTTGCTCAAGCGTACAGCTAACGAGTTTACTCCCCGGTCCACCTGCGTCCAGTGCCTGCGCTCGGAGTCACCTCCTTACACTCCTCTCCAAGCAGCGATGTGATAAACATCCTAGTGCATAAATGATTGCAATGTCAATCTTTTAGAACACTTTTTGATCACACAAATCCATCCTTTTTCAATATAAAAATTAGAATATCAGATAAGCACCTACTTTTTTAAAGAGTTGATTCTTACAGTCTCAAAATTTAAAGGTGAATTAAGAGCTAAATATTTTAACTATATATATAGTATCTCAGAGAGAATATGGGAAATATATTTATAAATTTAACATTAAATGAGGCACAAACTGCAGAAGTGATAAAGGAAAGGATAGACACATATAACTACAGAAAAAAAATTAAACTCTGGTAAAACACACCTATCAGTCAACACTGGGTGGACTAGGCTGCCCCGAGTCTAGTCACCCTCTTTAAGCAACAGCTGATTCCTCATCCGCCCCTCCCCAACTCTCAGTGTGGTTCCCATGCAGTTGATTCCACCTCTGGTTCCAGAAGGTCAGATGATCCGTGCCCAGGTAATAAAAGCAACACACTACCCAACAGTGATTGTTGCAGAAGTGGGCAGAAAATTCAAGTCAGAAATAGTCAAAGTCAGATTCAGTTGCTGACTTGTTGAAGTGAATTCTTTCTCTTCCACTAGTCATGGCATTGGAATGACGTGAGCTGGAGCCTACCAAGTCAAAGCTGAGAGTGAAGCTATCCCAATTAAAGTCAAAATGCAAACTTCATACAGACAGAAATTTTTGTCTGTCTGGTTCAGTCGCTTATGAGTTTTTTGTTCCTATGACATTGCTTGGTACACAGTAGGCACTTAAATATCTGTTGAATGAATGAATGGAGAGAGAAATAAAGTCTTAGATGACATAATTTAAATCTTGATTCCAGTTGTACTTGCCACTGGCTATCACTAGGCTTTTTAGATATATAAACCAGTATGTTTCCATTTTTATGTAAACCAGTTTCAACAGACTTCTGTAATTTGCAACTTTCTATGCTCTGTATGTTTGTGTGTCCCTAAAATGCATATGTTGAATTCCTAACACCCACAGGTGATAATATTAGTTAAGTGTGGTCTGTGTGGTGTGATTGGGTCAGGAGGGTGGAGCCCTTGGGAATGGGGTTAGTGCTTTTATAAAAGAGACCACATTTATCATTGCCGTTTTATATAGCCAATATTAATTTCATTTCCCCTTGAACTTATTCTTCCCCATTGTTCTTCTTTGTTTTTTCTGCATCTGTTTTTTTTGTTTTTTATAATTTATTTTTTATTTTTTAATTTTTTTAATTTTTTAATTATTTTATTGTTGTTCAATTACAGTTTGCACTTTCCCCCCACCACTCCCCCCCACCGCAGCCCATCCCACCCCC